>PVJO010016864.1:0-40698 GCA_004026905.1 Hystrix cristata
CAAGGTTTGTGTTTTCTTTTGAGGCTGTCAGCAACCTAGAGGCAGACAGTTACCTAATGGGCGACTAAGAGCAGGATTAAAGCTTGAAATCTCTGCCTTCATTTTATTTCTCCTTTCTAACTCTGCCTACCAACCTGCATATGCCTCAGCCTGACTCATCCTGAAATTCTTTTTCTGTGGGGAGCGGGGTGGGGAGGACTGAGGGTTAGTTCCCTCTTTGGGGGAAACTTCTTGGACTCCATTAGTGATAAAACCACTTAAAAATGCCACAAAAGCCAGGTGTGGTGGTGCATGCCTGTAATCCCAGCACCTGGGAGGCTGAGGCAGGAGGATTTCTGCGAGCCCACAAGCCCACAAGTTCAAGACCATCTTGAGTGATATAGAGAGGCCCCATCTCAAGAAAAAAGATAAATATACAAGTTTAAAGGCTAAAGAACCCCTCTTCCTTTCCTTTTTCAAAACTTTCACCTTGTCCAGTGACAATCATCCCTAGATCATTAAATCATCCTCTAATTTATTTTAGCTTTTGGTGTTGACCTAGTCTGTCAAGGTAAATAATTCCCTGAAGAACTGGGTAGTAAAATTTTTAGAATGCAAAATGTATGGCTTTTAAAATAATTGAATGTCAAGCCCGGCACGGTGGCGCACGCTTGTAATCCCAGCTCTCCACTCGGGAGAGGCTGAGGCAGGAGGCTCACTGTGAGTTTGAGGCCAGCTGGGGCTACATAATGAGTTCCAGGCCAGCCTGAACTACACAGTGAGACCCTGTCTCAAACAAATAAAAATATAAAATAAAATAATTGAATGTCTAATAACACTTGAATTATTCGAGATGTTTTGCTTTGATATTCCTGGCAGCTGTAGAACTGTGGGGGGCACGTAGAATCCTCACGTCCCACCTGGCCAGACACATTTGGAGATGAAGTCCCTGTCCACGCCTCTCCACTCAGGGCGGCCTTGTTCTTGCTAAGAGTGGTCTACTTGAAGATAATCAAGCTGGCCAACAGTCATCACAGTTTACAGGACAAACGGGAGACAGAGGGACAAATTAACTGACATCAAGAGGAAACAATCAGACCAATTCAGATTACTGGGCTATTCTACAATTCCGCCCTTCCAGCCTCACAGGAGGGAGCAGGATGGAGGCCATTAAAGAGAATTCAGACACGTAACAATTTGCTGCATTGTGTGGTTAGTGTGAAATTAGAGCCTGCTTTGAAAACAGTGGCTAGAGAGGACATGTTGAGGAGAATTGAGAATTTGCTTATGGGCTATGTCTCAGATGAATTGGAGAATTACTATTACTGGTTTAGGTGGGATAATAGTGTTGTGGTTATGTAGGAGTGGATCTTTTTTTCTTCTTCTTCCTTTTTCATTTTAAGAGATTCCTGCTGAAGTAATTATCATGTATTTACTTTGAAATATTCCTCCTCATTGCCAGGGTCCCTCCTCCCAGGTCTCCACTGCCCACCCCAGAGCCCGCCTCTGTCCCAGCAGTCTGGACACGGGACGTGGGCAGAGGTGGGGTGGGAGGCCCGGGAGTGAGCGAGGAGGCCCGGAGGAGTCTGGGTCTGTCCTCAGCCGGCTGGGAAAGGCCTCAGCGTCTCCACCTGCTCCCCAGCTCCAGCCCAACCTTTCCCAAGCACCCTGCTCCCATCAGCCCTTTCTTCCCTCCCAGGAACAAGGCCTGGCGCCCTGGGCCTGAGGCCGCATCTCATCCATCCCTGTCAGTCCTCCTGTGACCGTCCAGTCTCCTGACTCCCCAGACAGGAGCCACCACAACTGTCCTCCGGCCACAGCCAGGCTTAGTGCACTTCCAGGGAGTGTTTGACTCTGTTCCACACAATGAGATACTGTTATCGGACGGGTTCTGATATTGCTGGGTTCTTTCCCTCCTCAAGCAAAGAATTGAATGAGGGGGACAAAAAGTAGTTCCAAAGTTTTATTTAAAAATACAGAAAAAAGAAAAAAAGAAAAATTAAGCATAACAATAAAATTGAGCATAACAGTCTGCAGCCCCCATCTTCTATGGGGGTGGAGCTCCTTCCCCGTGGTGTGGTAGAGAAAAAGGCGCCCTTGCTTCAGGTGTTGCTACTATTAATCAAAAGGAGTGCTCGTGGAAACTCAGGAGAACTTCCTGCAGTCCAGGTGAGGGCTCGTGCTTGAAAATCGCGCCTCAGGGTGACATCAGGTGCAGGCCATTCCCCCAGGTCACGTTCCCTTGCCAGCCAGCCTTAGCCACACGCTATTCCTATTTCAATACCACCACTTTATACTGTTTAGGATGGTTATTCTCAACAACAGAAAAAAAAAATAGCATTGGTGAGGATGCGGAGAAACTCAATCCACATTTATCGCCAGTGGGAATGCAAAATTGTGCTGCTGCTGTGAAAAGCACCACAGCAGCTCCTAAAAAACTGAACATCAAATCACCACGCGATCCACAGTTCTCCCAAGTATATACCAAAGGAGAGGAAAGGAAAGTGGGCTCCCACAGATAGCTGCACACCCATGTGCCCAGCAGCCTTCTTCACAAGAGCCCACAGTGCAAACAAGCCGGGTTCCCCCACCGGACGAACAGCGGCACGCACAGTGGTGCCTGCGCCCAGCACAAGTGGCTCAGCCTCCGGCAGGAGGAGGGAGCAGCCGCTGAGGAGGCCCCGGAGAGGAGGGAGGAGGTGAGCCAAGAAGGACGAACCATCACTCTAATTGCGGTTAAGACGAAAAGGCACATAATGCAGCCATAAAATAAAAATAATTAAATGAAGTAAAAAGGGAGAGCAAGAAAGAAAAAGAAGATTAAGGGACTCGCCCTGAAGGAAGCTAACAAAGTCGCGTGGGCAGAATGGGGTGTCAGCGTGGCAGATCCCATCCGCCTGGACAGCCGCAGGTCCGTGAGGGAAGATGAACAGGCCACAGAAGATTCCCGCAGCAGAGAGGTGTCTACTACCAAAGGAGTCTGCTGCTTTCCTCCAAAACTCCGTCCTGCCTTTAAAAACTGCAATTTTCGAGCAGAGCTGGGTGTAGTGGGTGTAATCCCAGCACTTGGAGGCTGAGGCAGAAGGCGAGGCCAGCCTGGGCTCCCACAGAACAGAATTCTCTCTTCTTCTCCCCTTTCCATTCCTTTATTGTATGAAAAGTAAGTGGTGCCAGCGGGCAAGCATATCGCATTGTCATTATTCTTACTGATTGGTCAATGGTGTGTGTTGGTGGACACCAAATGGCAATGGGTTGGGGAGCAGTATTGGTTCTGTGCAATCAGCCCCCTCAGTGAACGGCAAGCTGTCAGCTCTGATCTGTTAATTGCAGTAAGTTATTTTGCTCTTACCAAACAACAACATAAAAGTCTTTGCGTACTTTGTTTGATTGGAGAACCTCCATGTTTTTCATTTATCATTGTAAAGCCAAGAATAATTTTCTAACTTTTTTGTATAAAGCTGTTAGACTTAGGGCAATCCTTTAAGTAAGGGTCAGTTGCTTTTAAAAATAAACCTAGGCGGGATGTGGTGACACAGGCCTGTAGTCCCAGCACTTGGGAGGCTGAAGCAGGAGGATCGCAATGAGTTCAAGGCCAGTCTGGGCTACACAGTGAGTTCAAGGCCAGCCTGAATTACAGAGGGAGACCTGTCTCAAAGAACAAACAAACAAACAAACAAAAAAGAACCTAGATAGCCAAGAGCTTTGGGGCCCTTACTTCTAATTCTCCCTCAGCGCCAGCTCTTACCTTGTTTTCAACTCCGCTCTACCAGAAATGGTGAACTCGCAGGAGCCCTTCAGCCCTGTTCATCACAGTACCGACTCCCATTGCCTTGTCTTGCTCCGTGTGTGAAGCTGAGAGTCCCACCTCCCCCAGAGCTGGCCTGGACCATCTGGTGGGGGAGCTGAGAGGGATCCGTCACCCACACCCCACTGCCAGCTCCCTGCTGGAGCAACCAGGCGGCAGGCACCCCCTTTCCTTGTTGCACTCCAGGTAGACATTCAGGGCCCTGGGGACACCTCTGATTCCTCTGCGCCCAACTGGGACATTGACGTGTAAGGTCCCAGAAGGCCACCAGACAGTAGGAGGCCACTAAGCAAGCCTGATGACCAGATCGTCCAGCGCCGTGTAAGTATGCAGCAAGAAGACACCCTCGGCGAAGGCCCTGGAGCTCACAAGATTCCCCATGATCCTCAGAGGTCTGCCATCAACTCACAGCAGGGTGAAGCAGCCCTCACATAAAAATAGCCCTCAGAACAACCACTCAGGGGTTTGAATCCAATGTCTGCTTCCCCAGGAGGGAAGATTCTTCTTTGACAGTGACAGGGCAGCTCTGGCCTCATGTGAGGCTTTCTTGTGGCGAGACTTGTCCTCTCTCAGTCTCAGTTTCCACATCTGCAGAATGGGAGCATGCAATGATACCACGCAAGCAGGCACTTTCATTGTGGAGACCCGGATCGCAGAAGCTCACTGCCAGATTTCAGCATCACAAGCCCCTTGGAGGGTACCTGGACACCATCAGACCCTCTCAGAGCAGCAATTCCGCCTCCGGCTCCCCTCCCACACGTTCGATCTGCAGCCTCTACTTGCACATGGCCCGAGACAGAGCACTTATTCAGCTTCGGCCTTGAACAGCAGCCCTGACTGTTGGCCGGGTGTTCTGCACCCACTTCCGGCCACTAGCTCTGCTCTTCCAAGGGCCAGCGTGTGCTTTGGTCTGGGGTTATAGCAGATGCTCTTAGGGTGCCACCCAAACTCAAGTGGCTGGCTGGAGAGGAGTGAATTCCTCAGTCCCCGATATTTGATCTGTCCCAGTAACTTTAGTACCCACTTCCAGGTGCACATGGCTGAATTCCTCCAGGGATAATCTCTCTCAGCGGAATTGTGCTCATCTTCAAGTTCACCACCCAGGGCCTCATTTCCTGCTGAAGTGGTGGCCCCAGTGTGTTCTCCCCACAAAAACAGATGAGTTCCTATTTCCCCACATCCTGATGACACAAAATACCATCAGCCTTACTAGTTTTTGAGGAATCTATTTACCTACTTCTTCATTATCTCTGTTGGTGTTGACAATATCATCCAAATTTCTCTATTCTTACTTTGTGTTTTTTGGTGGTTTTGGTCACACAAGGCTCTGCTTTTCCTGAAATCCAGGTTTAGGACAATGACTGGAGACTTCTGGGTATAGATGAATATCTCTATGAATCCCTTAGCTTGCTATTGGGATGAAGTTACATAAATTCAAAGCTAATCATTCTTGTTTTGCCAACTTTTAGAAAGACACTCCCTAAATGATTTATATACCTATACGCAGAGCTGAGAAAGAATTTGAGAAGGTAATAAAGGATGCAAAATGAAAGTAGAAATTTGTTCTGTTTTTAATTACCTGTTGGGCATCAGTAGGCCCAAGTGAAAGGACACAGTTTTTAGCAAGAACTGTTTTAAATTCCTGATTTCCTCAAAAGAAAACACAGGTCACAATTCTAATGGGCAACAGGCCAAAGGCCCAAGAGTCTGCTCATCTCCCATCCCTATAATATTCTCTGATTATGTCATTCTCCCTGATAGGCTTTATTCTCTTAATCTTAAGAGGAAATGGACAATGGACAATCTCCCCCCGACCACCACCATTATGGCTTGTGCCTGGATGTCTCCCCAAAGCCTCATGTGGTCATAGGTGGGGCTTTTCAGAGGTGGCTGGAATCTGGTGTGTGACGCTGGGATTGATTCATGGTGCACTGATAGGAGTAAGGGCGCTAGGTTTAAGGGTGTGAGTGTTACCTGCCGTAAGGGTGGGTAGCCTGGATAAAATATAAGAGACAGAAAGAGGATCGTCGCTGGTCGCTTGCTTGCTTTTGTTGTCTTCTGCCTCCATGAAGTGTTTCTCCTCTGCCCTGCCACCCTGCCTTGGAGCCAGCCAACCATGAACTGAAAACTCTACAAACTGCAGGCCAAATAAACCTTTCCTCCTTTAACTTTGGGTGTTGGGTATTTTGTCTTAACAATGAGAAAAGTAACTAATACGCCTTTCTTGTTTCAGTATTATTAACTATTCAGTTTATAATTTCCTCTTGGGAGTATGTAATCAAAATTTAAGCTTTCTACTCTTAAGGTCAGAGAAGGCCCCTCAGGGGTTACTTCTGGGGACATGTGAAGAGCCTGTGGATTCCCTCAGGTTCTTTCCTCTACCAGTCGTGTCATCTGCCAGGATGGGTGAGGGTCTTGCTGGGCCATACCTTCCTTAGGAAGCAGGGGACATTCTCTACAGTGACCTCCTTTTGCAGAATGAGTCAGCATTGGTTGACTCCTGTCCTCTGAGCCCCAACAATCCCCCTGTTGACGGGTTTGGGGTGTTTTCAAAGTTCTTTCTGCCTTGAACAACGTATTGGTCAAGATGAATGCAAAGGGTAGCAAGGTTTTACTTTTATTAAAGGTTAAAAAAATATATAAGAAATATGCTCTGCAGAGCAAGTCAGGCCAAATAAAGGTAAGAAAAGAGATACACCCTGCAAATCACAGAGTGGACCACTGAAAGTTAACAGTGCCCCCATGCACACTTCATGACACCTGTCTTTTGTACCCTCCACTCCTCAGGCTGATGTCTGGGCTGCCGTCCTATTAGAAACCTGCTCGATATTCACAAGAAGAATTGAAGATAGCACTCTCTGATTGGTTCCAGATGCAGGGCTTTGGGAAATGTTCTACATATGCCTCCTGGAACTTTGTAATTGACAGGTCACGCCCACTTCCCCAGCCAATTTGCCACACCCCAATCTCCTACCTCACCCCTGCTCAAGACGTTGGGTGACTCACTGGAGTAGTAGGGGAAATGTTCGGGCTGGTAATGCGAAGGGCAACCACTATGATCCCAATGAGGAGGAGTGATATCAAAGTGAGAGTTGAGGCAGACAACCCGGAACTCAAATAAGCCAAACCAGCAATGCTGCAATGAGTCCCAACCCAAGAACAAGAGCCCACGAGTGTTGAGGTGAGGATAGGTGGGCAGGGGCCACTGAGGCTGCATCCCTAAGAGGGACAAGGCCCTGGAGCTCGACAATCATAGGTAAAGTGGGAAGACCTGATGAAGTCCAGGTCAGACAGGCTGAAGGGGCTCTTTGTCCTGTGCGGGAACTTGGAGATAATGATGTCACCAGGGCTGACATTAGAAAGTGACCCTGAAAAGGAGGAATTGGGTTTGGGGCTAATTTTGTCATTCTATTTGGTGATGGCTCCACAATTTGGCTGAGAAAGATGACCTATTTTTTTCAGATTGTGAGTTTTGGGGCCTAGTAAAAGATCAATTTGGAGGGGCTGGGGATTTAGCTCAGTGATTAGAGTGCTTGCCTTGTAAGCACAAGGGCCTGAGTTCGATCCCCAGCACCACAAAAAAAAAAAAAAAAAAAAAAAAAGATCAATTTGGAGAAAGAATCTGCCACAGAGGGCTTCAGAGGGGCTGGGGCGACTTTTGGATTTAGGAATGATGTGGAATAGGAAGGAGGGGAGGCCAGGCTCACTGAGTTCCAAGGGAGAGCTTTGGGAGTGTTTGTTTTACAGCAAGATTGGCCCCTTTAACTTTTCCTGTTTATTGTGGATGGCAGGCCACACAAAGACTGTATTGAATTTTAAGACTTCACTAATCCCTTGAGCTATATTTGAAATGAAGGTAAGACCATTGTCTAATTATAGAAATCGGGGAAGGCCAAAGCGGGGTCTTATATGGGGTCTCTTTTATGTTCCAAGAGAGTTGTAGTTACTTTAGAGGCCCTTTTAGTTTTTATCAGAAAGGTTTTTACTCATCCTGTGAAAGTATCTACAAAGAGAAGTAAATATTTGAGGCCTCTATATGGGGAAATTTGGGCAATGTATCACTCATATGACTCAGGACAAACTTATGATTTTGGCAGACTCCTTTGTGGTAGTTACTATCAGACACTTACCCATAAGAACCTTTCCTAGCCGAGCGTGGTGGCGCACACCTACAACCCAGCACTTGGGAGGCTGAGGCAGGAGGATTGCTGCGAGTTCAAGGCCAGCCTGAACTACCTGACGAGACACTATCTCAAAAACCAAAAACCAAACAAACAAAAAACCCTTTCCTTATAACCTTTTGGCTCTGTTTATCATTTGGTAGGACTGACACAAGTGACTCCATTATGATTTTGACAGCTCTTGAGCTTTCCTTATATCCCCTCTTGTCTACGAGAGTTTATCATTGCTGATCAGCCATCATTTTTATTGTCCCTCATTGCTGGAATGCTGTTCCAGCTGTTGGTTTCCTGTGCTCCCACCGAGGAGGGGAAGTGACTGACAATTGAGAGTTAGTGTCATAGCTCCTTTCAGCCGCATTTGAGCAGTGGAAGTTTTAAAAAGAGTAGCTCTAGGCTGAGTTTACCTGGCATCATTGCCGAGTTTACCTGTTTTATAGGTGACGGTTAACCTCTCAAGGTCTGAATTTTTAAAATTATATGTTTATCCATTTTCGTCCTTCTTTACCGAAAAAATCCTCATACCTGTATCTTCCTTTCTAGCTCCTCTTTCCTACTTTACGGCCCTGCTGAACCTGGGATTTAAATGCTTCTGGCATATTTGTCTCAGAGTAACTCATAGATGTTTGCATTTCAGTTAGGACTGGCTGAATAACAGATTTACGCGCCATCTCGAGGAGTAAGTTATCTTAGTACTAGCAGAGAATAGAAAGGAGAGCAAAGATGTTACATTTTAGCTGGGACTGATGAACCTTTAAGCCTTTATATAGACTTGAATGACCAAGTTTTATTAATACAAGCAGAAAACAGCAAAAGAGCAAGTTACCACAGTTACGGTTTAACTATTATCCCAAAGCTGTTCACAAGGAACTTTTTAGGCATATGAACCGGCTAAAAATATTAACTTAAACCATAGAATTTTAAAGTGAATTTACCAATCAGTCGAGATTTTCCTAGTGGGCTCTTACTAACTCCTCATGGGCTGGCAGGAAGGCTTGTTGCCTTCCCTCGGCATCCTGAGGCGGGCGGGAGTCAGCCCCGGCCTCGTCACTTGCCAGGATCCAGGGCAGGTTGCCTAGAACCATGGAGCCACTTTTTCCACCTGAAAGTTAGCTTTGTGGCCTGATCTAACTCTCTAGATCAGCTCTGTTTTAGTTAGGCTCCAGCACAAGCTCAGTCTGGTGACCTAGACCCCAGTCCTTTGTTATTATATTTCTGGCAGTGTTTACCCCTGGCGCTGGCACTTTAACGGGTTTATTCCCATTGTCTTGCTCCCGTCTTTGCTTGGTACAGACTCGAACTTGGAGTTTAGACTCTGTTGCTGCTCTGTAGGGTAGAGGGAGCCCCCTATAGCTTCTGTGCTCCTACACAGATCTTTTTCTTTAAATTATGTTTACTAATAAGCGACACGGGGCTGGGGATTCAGCTCAGTGGTTAGAGTGCTTGCCTCACAAGCTCAAGGCCCTGAGTTCCCAGCACACACACAAAAAAAGCGACACTACTTCCCCTAATCTCTGGAGTTGGGATGGGGCACAATAGACCCTGCGATAAACTGGAGAAGCCCCACCCACTGTGGAAAAAACTGAAGCAAACTGGTTCAGACAGAGGCTTTTTCAGTCACCAAGAGGGGTTTACCAAGCAGTCGTCCAGGCCCAAGTCCAACAATTATAAATGCAGATTAACAGGAAGACAAACAGACAAGTAGGGGGTGCTCTGCGCTGTAGTCTAGAGGCCTGCTTTCTGGTTCATGACGCACCAGGTCAGAGGAAAATTCCAAGAACAACTGAAGCTGAGGCTGGCAGGACAGGCCAGCCGGCTGTGGCGAAGCAGGGAGAGCGGCTGGGCAGCCAGAGGCCTGGGAGAGGCACCGCAGCACAGCGAGGGACGTGGCCACCACGGAGCTGAGGAGCTGTGGAGCCCCGTGGTGAGGCAGCCAGGCAGTGGGCGAGGGAAGGGCTGGGCTGTGTCACTGAGGGCCTTCTCTCTAGTAGGCCCTCTTCAGGCATCAGAGAAACCACAAGCAACAGGGTAGGTTCTCAGCCTCACAAAACTCAGGGGGTGGGCAGGGGATTTAGCTCAGTGGTTAGAGTGCTCGCCTACCAAGCACAAGGCCCTGAGTTCGATCCCCAGCACCAAAAACTTAATAAATTAATTAATAAAAAAAAAAACTCAGGGGGCATCAGAGGACCCCTTGAAGATCACACTAAAGGATGCATAGTTACATCCAGTAATAAAGGCTATGCGTGCATGCACATCTGTAATCCCAGCACTCCTGAGGCTGAGGCAGGAGGATTGCGGTGGGTTCAAAGCAAAACATAGAAAACACTGTGAGAAAGACAGAGAGAGAGACAAGAGGGAAGGAGGGAGGGAGGGAAGGTGTATGTGGCACACACACACACACACACACACAAGTAGAAAGAATGTTCATTCAATAGAATTCTATACTGTTTCTTGAAAGTAATGTAGACAAATTCTTTCTGTACCCCATACTGTTTATGTGGCTTTTTTTTTACCATAAATATATATTTAAAATTACTACAAAATGAATATGAAACTCAACTCTCAAATCTGCAAGACACAGAGCATCTGTTGTTTGTTTTAGATCAATTGTCTTTCTTTCTGAAGGCTCCTCCCACCAGGCTAGCAGGAAAGTCAGCCTCAGCCGTGCTCCGTGCTCCGTGCCCTGGGCAGGGACTTGCATCAAGAGTGTGAAGTCCTAGGGTCACACATAGCAGCGGGGCAGTTAGGCAGAACAGAGAGACACCAACCTACTGGTTCCTGCCGCAGCCCAGCAGGGCAGCAGGCTCCTGGGCCATCCTTGAGGAGGGCTCCGCGGGCAGGCCGGAAGCTGCTTCCAGCCCTCCACCGGCCAGCTCCCCACTCAGCAGGGGAGGGTGCGCCAGCCTTGCTCACAGAACCCGTGGCCCTCTGCCTCCTGCCTGGGCCACCAGAAACCTTTGATCATGTTCCCCCTGGGCTCTGGCTCCCTCCACCCCTTCCCCAGACCCAGCCAACCCCAGGGGGCTGGAGGTGGTTACCTGTGCGTCTGCAGGCAGCCAGGCAACCGCTCTGCTGCTTCCCACTCTTCCCAGACCTCCCCCAGGCAAGGAGCCCCAGACCTTTTTCAAAATACTCTGTGCAGTTCCTGTTAGTAATCATACATGTATATTATACAAACATATGTAACAAATATATACTGTGTGCATGCTATATGCTATTGCTACCCATAGTCCTAAGCAATGCAGACAGTTTCTCTTGTTTACTTTTTTTATTATCACTAAAATTAATGGACATCTCACTAATTATACCAGTTAGAAATACATTCAGCTGCAAGAAACTGTCAGTTTAAGTACATGGGGTTTGTCTTCTGAAGCCGGCATAGCAGAGCCAACGCAGCAGCTCCAACATGCATCGAGGATCTGCATTCTTACCTTTCTGAATTATCACCCTCAGCGAGTTGATTTCCCTCCATAGGTTTGCAGCCTTACTGTCCCAACACAGCTGCTGCAACTTCAGCATCATTTTGTGTTAAAATGAGAAAAGGGGATCCAGGGGTGGCGGTGCAGACCTAAAAACCCAGCACTCCGGGAGGCTGACGCAGGAGGACTGCAAGTGGGACTTAGTAAGACTCTAGCTCGAAATAAAAAATAAAAAAGGACTGGCGGGGTCGGGGATTTAGCTCAGTGGTAGAGCGCTTGCCTAGCAAGCCCCTGAGTTCAATCCCCAGCACACCCCGCCCCACCCCCTGCCAAAAAAAATGGCTGGGAATGTAGGTCACTGTGAAGGCCCTGGATGCAATCTTCAGTACCACAACAGATACACACACAGACAGACAGATAATAGAAAGAAAGAAATGGGGGAACCAGCAGTGCCTTGTAACAGGAAAGCAGACACTTTGGTAGAAATGTTCCTTAGCATTCCCAGGTGGATCTAATTAGCCCAACTATTGTCTGGGCCCCTCTTCTAACCCTCAGGGAGGCTGCAAAGTGACCAGATGGCTTCTCCAGGCTTTGTGACAAAGGCAGGGAAGGGAGAAGGGAGTTGGAAACGTCTGCTTGTTAAGCACAATGTCCTGCATGAATGCACAGGGCTTTATAATTTAGAAAGCGGCTACTGGTGCCTTTTTTTTTTTTGTGGGGGTTGCTGGGGATTGAACTCAGGGCCTTGTGCTTGCTAGGCAAGCACTCTACCACTTGAGCTAAATCCCTGCCCCCTGGTGCCATTTTATGGAAACTACAACTGAAGCCCAGAGAGAGCAAGCGACCTGCCTAAGGTCACACAGCAAGAAAGTGAGGCATACGGAAGTAGCCCAGCCCGGGGCAGTACACCGCCTGCCTGTTTCCCCACATGCTCTATGAGCTTTGCGTTCACTCTGCCTGGATAGCACCCAGGCACCTCTGCAGTGACAGAAGCCCAGGCCTGGGGACAGTGACAGCAGGTGTCCAGAGGCACAGTTCAGGTCCTCAGGGCAGAGGGCAGCTCCTCCCCTACACAACTCCATCGGGGCCAGCAGACAAAAGAGCTGGGGTCCCATGGGCCTTTCCCACGGGGTGGGGGTGGGGGGACAAGGGAGAGAGGTAGCAAAGCAGAATGTGACAGGACAGAGCTATGGGGGAGAAGGTAAGAAGGAAGAGGAGGTAGCTGAGAAAGGGGAGCTGATGGGAAGACAGGGCAGAGGGACAAGGGGACGAGGACACGAGGGAGCCACGACGCCGGGGGGCAGGAGATGGACACCCAGCAGACAGGCCAAGTAGGCTTCGGGCCGGGGCAGGGTGTGGGGCAGGCCCGATGTCACCCAGCCCCGCCTCACGGACCACCAGGTTCAAGAGTGCGGCCAAGGCCTCCCCAGAGGAAGAACAGGTCGTGGAGACGCAGAGGAAAAGTCCTTCGGGCTGGGGGATCAGGCAGCTGCTCGGAGGCCCTGCACTCGGCCCTTCAGTCCATCCGAGGCCTGCCCTAGCCCATCACCCTGGCATATAACTCCTGCTCAATACATGTTTGTTGAATGAATAATTTGAAAGCCGTACAGCAACAAGCTTAAAAAAGCAGGACAAAATTAGTCACTAGTATAAATGGATAAAAAGGTCACCAAAAGAGAAACACAGAAATCAAGGACGTTTGTGTGCCCAGGAGTGGGTCTCTTCGGCTTGGAGGCCAGGGCACAAGAGCATCCTCAAGGCCTGCCCCCGCAGCGAGAGACGCCTCCCGCAGCACTGCCCTACTGAGGTGCCTGCCCTCCATCCTGGCCCCGCCTGCCTCCAGCGCTCCCTGCTCACTTCGCCCAGGGAAATCGTCCCCAAATGACCATCTGCCATGTCGCTGCAGCTCCAAAGCACCTGGGGCTCCCACCTCAGCCCACACCTTCCAGGCTCCTCCCTGGTTCCAAGCCCCGCCGTGGCCCCTCCAGCTGTGGGATGGTGTCCATCTCCTCCCCCGTGTGAGCCCGGTGGCCTCTCCCAGCTCACACTTCCCTCCCCACCCACGTGCTCCCTACATCCCCACTACCTCACATTTTCCACTGGTCCTTGAACCCCATGTGCAGGCCTCTCTTCCTGGGGTCATTCTCCAGGCCCAGCTTCCCCTGCTCATTCTCCAGGATGTCCATCCTGTCTCCCGGCCCACCAGGTGCCTCCTCGGTGGCCCAATGGATCCTGGTGCTGCCTCCTTTCCTGCACTCACCCCACAACCGAGGAATGCAGCCACCTGTCCCCTGCCCCCAAACCTGTGTCCATGCCTATTCAGTACCCACAGACAGAAGGGGTGGACGGCCTGCAGCTGTGCTCACAACCAAGTCACACCTTGTGGAGCCAGGAGCTGACGTGACCTCCTGAGCACCTGCCCAGCCCGGCAGCCTGCAGTGGACGGCACTGCTCCCCTCTGAGGACAGGGAGCCGGGACGGGAGAGGGAAGGACCCGGCTGGAGGCGGCAGGAGCCCCACAGCTCCCATGGGGGAGAGGAGCCAGGCTGGCTTGGTGACTCCAGGGCACGAGGTCCCCCGGGGGGCCCGAGGCCCGGGGCTCAGTTGCATCTTCTCTGCGTTCTACAGTGGCCCAGAGAAGGCCGATGTCAGCGACCACTGCAGCCAGAAGGTGAGGGCGGTCACCCAGGGAAATGGGTGAGAGTGGGCAGCCAGTGGCAAGAGGGACCCAGGGAACAGCCCCCTTGGCCATCTGGCACAGCCCTGCTCCCTCCCCACTGCATCTTCACCATTCATGTGAACAGACCCGCAGGTCCCATGGCCTCCTTCTCCCCTTCTCTGGGCCCAGCCTCCTTCCCTGCTGCCCCTCCTCCAGCCTCTCCATGACCCAGAGGACAGACCTGGGCCCCTGTCCCTCAGCCCTGGCATTCCACCTCCAGCACTCCACCGAGGGTGAGGGACACAGGACATGGAAGGTACACGCACAGTCGTGTTTATTGGGCAAAGTCTTAGAGACTCAGTAAGGCACGAGGTCCAGGAAGGGGCTGGCGTCAGGGACAGCGGGCTCAGTGCTTGGCACTGGAGTGCATGCTGCCCTCTGCGGGGCTCTGCGCACCTCTCTCCTTCCGCCCTTCTCCTGGGTGGGGAAGGGGCTTCTGTCCTAAGAGGGGAGGTGTGGGTGACCAGGGCAGGGAAGGAAGAGGCAGCTTCGCGGTTTGGGGTGGCGGGAGGGCGGCACTCAGGGGTGAGCCTGCCGCCTCTCAGATCCGAAGGCACTGAAAATGGGGGGACCCAGCTCGGGCGCCAGTCTCATTGAGGGGCGGCTCAGACTGGCTGGCGGGGTGTGGGGAGCAGGCAGTTGGCTGTCACTGAGCTTGAGGTACCAGGTGGGCAGGCTGCAGGGGCTGCCTCAGCTGAAGTCCCGGTTGGGCAGGAGCAGGGGCGCCACCAGGGTCCACAGGTAGAGGAGCAGCCCCGCCCAGCTGGCGCAGATCTTGACCCACACAGCAGTCCACGTGCTAATCATCTTGTGCGTCTCGCCGGGTCTGGAACACACCATCTTCCTCTGACCTTGGGCCTAGTCCCTGACCCTGTGACCCGCTTGTGACCTCTGACTTCCACACTGGCTCTTACCCTGGAACTCCAGCTCGTCTCTGATGCTTCAGCCACTCGGCTTTCTGACCCTGCACAAAGCCCTCGGTCTTGAACCACAGACCTGATGCCAACCTCAATTCTGAACTTGATGCCAGTCCTAGACCTTGAAATTGTGATCTGATTCCTGCTCACTCCTGATCCTAATTCTTGGACTTCACCTTTATCCCTGACTTTAGGACCCTGTAGCTCCTCATCTTAGTCCTGATCTCTTGAACTCTGACTTTGATCCTTGACCCTACACCCCGGCCTTGACCCTAGTCTCAACTCCTTGACCTTACCACTTCAATGCTAGCTTTATGGCCTTCCAAACTCAATTTTAACCAAATAATCCAGCCCTGTTGTGTGTGTGTGTGTATGTGCACACTAAATGGTTACTCCCCAACAGTCCTGAATAACAGAGTCAGGCTGTGATGTTATATGGGCCCAATCCCAGCCCTGGACTCATGACTTCTAATCTCCACCTTGTGGTTTTGATTCTGAGCTCCACACAGTAATCCAAACCTCCAACCATGAATCCCAGATGTGACCCTATGACCCACCCCCAATTCGCAAACCTAGTGGCCCTGCCCAGGCCCCGCCCCTCCTGTGATAGCCCCTTTAGCCACTTTGTGAAGGCACCCGGAGTTGAGCAGATTCAGGGAAACTGAGGCGGGCTGGGGCAGGCTATGTGGAGGGTCCCAGACAGACCCCAGCCCCAGCCTTGAGCAGGAGCAGGACATCGGGGAGGGGTGCCTGGCATGCTGGGCCATCCCTGCCTGCAGGGCTGTGCGCACCTGTACCAGTTGGTGAGTGTCATCATGATGTGCAGGGAGGCCAGCACCAGGCAGAAGTGGAAGAAGGAGTAGCTATAGGTGACTCCATCCTGCTCATTGTCAAAAACTCGGTTCTCACAGGCAGCCACCTGCTGCTGCTGCTGCTGTGTGGCCTCCAGCGCGATCGAGCAGTCCTCAGTTTGCATAAGGCTGTTCACCTGCCGGTGGTCGGAGGAGCGCACACTGTGGGGAAACGTGGTGGTCAGGGCCACTGCCCTGAGGCGGGCGGGTGGAGAGCAGCGGTGGCCCCTTGAAGCTCGGCACCGGTCACAGTGTTGGACATGGATGGTCTCGGCCTCGAAGGCCAGCGACCTGGTGATCTGGTACTAGGCCCCGGAGTTAACAAATTTTTTTGTCTCTCAGCCCCACCCCAACTCCCTGTGTGACCATGAACAAGGCTCTCAGCCTCTCAGAGCCTCTAATCCTCATCTGGAAAACTGGGCATAACAGCATTACTCTCATAGGATACAGGGAGGATTAAATGGAATGATGAGATGAAGACCCGAGTACTGTGCCTGGCACAGAGCAGAAACTAAACAGTCACTACTGCTGGGCACAGTGCAGCACACCTATAATCCCAGCTACTTGGGAGGCTGAGGCAGGAAGATAACACATTTAAGGTCAACCTGAGCAATTTAGTAAGACTCTATCTCAAAGTCAAAAGTAAAAATGATTGGGAGCACCCCTGGGTTCCATCCCCAGTAGCTACCCCAAAAGTCATTATTGTGACAATTGTCCATTTGTCATTTCCACGAACATGTATTGAGTCCCTAGTACTATAAAGCACCAGACCAGGTGCTACTACAATAATTAATAAGATTAATAATTGATAATGCTCATTTACCATTAACTTTAAGTTTTATTATTAGGTAACTTATTAACCGCCTCGCTTCCTTCATGTTTACACTAAAAGAAAATAGTCACAGTTATGATTCTGTGTCACTGGTTTTCTATGATGACATTCTGATGTTGTAAACAGAATTCAACAGTTTGAGATATATACAATTCTGAGAAACAAACTTGTATTTTGAAAAAAAGTAAAAAAAGAAGTGCTGGATCGCAGCCCCACCCCACAGAACTGGGTGAGCGTCAGGGACTCGGACCGCCAAGTACTGTGGGTGTCGGGGGCACAGGAGCTGCCCTGGCACCCAGAGCTGGGCCGAGACGAGGGCAGCCCCGGCCCTCACAGTGGCCTCAGTTTCTTAGCTGCCTGAGCTTTGAGAGCTACACTGAGCCAGGTGCAGTGACATACACCTGGAATCTCAGGACTCTGGGAGATTGAAGCAAGAGGATCGCAAGTTCGAACCCGGCTTGGGCAACTTGGTGAGACTCTGTCTCAGAATAAAGAATTATAAAAAGGGCTGGGGATATAACTCAGTGCCAAGGGTCTAGGTTTAATCCCCGTACTGAAAACAAACAAACAAAAAAAGCTATTGAGAGCAGACAGCACCCATGGGCTGCCAGAAAAGCCCCCCAGAGTGGCTGCCGGCCAGGGAGGTGTGAAGCGTGTGCCAGGTCCATCCAGGATGGGGAGGGACAGAGAACCAGGGGCAGGAGAAGAGCTGAGCCGAAGGGCCCTCCAGAGGGCACAGGGCAGGTGCAACAGTACCGCCTGGGGAGATGCTGGGCCTGGGCTGCGAGCTCCACTCTGTGGCAGCCAGAGTCGTTGTAAACAACAATTAGACCAAATCAGGATCCGGAGAACCACACAACCTGGTGGTGCGAATGGTCAGACTGCTGCAGCAGTATTCAGCACTTAGCCGGCAACTATTCCTAGACAAGATCCTTTCTAAATCTTGTACATAATGACTCTCCATACCCTAACCCTCCAGCAATCCAAAGAGCCAGGCACTATTTTGTTGTCATTGTTGTTGTTTTGGTTTTTGTTTTGTTTTGTTTTTGGTGCCAGGGATCGAACTCAGGGCCTTGTGCTTGCAAGGCAAGCACTCTAACCATTGAGCTAAATCCCTAGCCCCAACAAGTACTGTTTTTTTTTGTTTTGCTTTGTTTTTTAACAAGCACTGTTTTTATCCCTATTTTACTGGTAAAAAAAACCAAGGCATAGAGAGGTTAGGTGACCTCCATCAAGGAAAGAAGCTGGCATGCCAAGGTCCAAGGCAAGCAGTTTGGCTCCAGAGTACACACTGAGAAGCACTTGCTAAGATAACCTTTGAAAAAATCACCATCCAAAAAAAAAAAGAAAAAGTCACCGTCCAGCTGGGTGTAGCATTACATACAAAGATCACAAATCCGAGGCCAGCCTGGGCAACTTACTGAGACCCTGTCTCAAAAAAATAGCCAAATATGCCTGTCATTTCAGTACTTGGGAGGCTGAGATGGGAGAATTGCAAATTCAATGCCAGCCTGAGCTATAGAGTGAGACTCGATCGCAAATAAATAAATACTAAAAAAAAAAAAAAAAAAAAAAGCTGGAGGTGTAGCTTTTTGCTTTTTTCCGTGGGTTCGATGTTCAGTACCACCAAAAAAAAGTCACTATGTCACTATGCGTGTGGCACCCCTCTGCTGCCTACCCACGCTGGGCCCTCTGAGGGACGCAGTTTCCTCTCCAGGAAAGGCTGGGGCTGGACCTGCCACCTGCTCAGGCACCTGCAGGTGTGCTGCCCCCGCTCCTGGGTCCTCCCTCACTCTGAGGCCCCAGCAGTGACCCTGCCCAGAGACCAGAGTCCACCTACCTGATGAAGAGGGTGCACAGGATGAAGATGACAAGTCCCACGATGCTGGGCGCGTCCCACCACTGGGTCTCATAGCCCTCGGGGCCGGCCAACATGGTCTCATTGCTGAGCTGGATCAGCAGGTGTGGGTTGCACTTCTGGTCTGGGGACGGGAGCACGGTCACCCTGGGCCAGAGCCAGCCCAGAGGACAGACAGACATGCAGCCAGCCAACCAGGCCCAGCAGCAGGCAGTACTTGGCAGACTAAATGACAGACAGACAACTCCAGCCTGGACAACTCCACCACCTCCCTGAAGGACCGAGACTCAGGACACACAGGAGCTGGGAGGTTCCTGTCACCTGTAAGGGTCCCCAGCCCTCAACAGGCTGCTTGGAAGCCAGGCCTGGGCCTGTACTCACCAGGGACATTGGACAGGGCTGACCAGGTGACAAACATGGTGTAGAGCGTGACAACCGAGGCCTGCAGCAGACCCGAGTTGGGCTGG
Source organism: Hystrix cristata (assembly GCA_004026905.1). Lineage (NCBI taxonomy): Eukaryota > Metazoa > Chordata > Mammalia > Rodentia > Hystricidae > Hystrix > Hystrix cristata. The sequence goes on from PVJO010016864.1 coordinate 19,026, forward strand.
GCTTCCTGGCAAAAGCATTCGCTGCTAAGACCCCGTCAGATGGGGACACCCCACTCCCTCCCAACCCACTCCCACCAACAATCAATAACTCCTCTGAAACCCCACCCACCCTGGGGATGTCTCGCCCATACCAACCAGGTTCCCCCTCCTCCCTCCTCACCACCCAAAAGTAGAGTTCTAATTCTTCATCTTCATATTATCCCACTTCCTCACTTCTGAAAACCCTTCAAGGGTGGCATCCAAAAACCAAAGCTGCCCTGGTTTGCCCAGTCCCACCTCCACTCTACCTCCTCTGCCTATGGAACCCGCCAATGTCTCTCCTGCCCCAGCTTCCCCCCGACTCCACTTTGCAGTACTGAGGTTGCATTCAAGGCCTCTGCACTGAGCTATATCCCCGGCCCTTTTTTATTTTTTATTTTGAAATAGTGTCTCACTAAATCACTCAGTTGCCCAGTTGACTTGAACTTGCAATCCTCCTGCCTCAGCCTCCCAGAGTGCTGAGATTACAGGCATACGCCGCCATACCTGGCTTGTGATTCTCCTTGACATGTTCCTTTCTACTATCTCCAGCAGGCATACCCTCATTAGTCCTCAAACAGGACCTCCAATGAGGCCCTGAGATCCCCAGTTCCACCAGCGCACTACCTTTTGGCCCATACCCGCTTCTATTTTCCACGTAACACTTATTACCAAAAAGTATCTTACTTGGTCTCGTCCCCTAGTGCTTGTCCCTCCTGCCCCTCACCACACACATGCTTGCAAACACAAGCTGAAACTGTCGATTAAAAACACAGGCTGGAAGCAGCCTGCCGGGGTTCAAATCCCAGTTCTCCCATTTACAGCCACGAGACCTTGGCTAAGGCTCTGTACTTCTCTAAGTCTCCGCTGCTGCGTCTGTAAAGCGGGGATGATGAGGGTGTGAGGGCCGAGTGACAGCAGGGCAGAAGCCGTGAACGGTTAGCTGGCATCGTCATTCCCTCACAAGAAGAGGGCCTGGGGCCTGCTTGCTGAAGGAGCCCTGGTTTCCGTGTGACCGGAGAGACACCTACTCCCTGCTCTGGGCGTCAACGTTCTCGCCCGGAAATGGATGCTCCGAGCGGAAGAGAGGTTCCCAGCCTTTCTGCTGGAGACTCCAGGGACCCCCTAGGCTCCCTGGGAGACTGCTGGCACATGGAGACCTGAACTGGGAAGCTCCACGGGATGTAGAGGGGGCCAGAGATGCTCCTGAAGAACAAACAGTTCCTCTGGGAGCCCCACCCACTGTCTCTGGGACACCTTGGGTCTGCCCCTCACAGCGCCACTCCCTGACTCTTCCTAATACTCTCCTCACTTGCATGAAAGCAAAAAAATGACCAATAAATCTAGCACCTCCCATCTGATTGGTACCTATCTGCTCCAAGTGTTAATCTGAGAGTAACTCCAAACAGCAGGTATTACTGCCATTATCCCCACTTTATATTTGCAGAGAGAGGGGCACAGATAAGTTAAGACACTTTGCCAAAAACACCCAGTATGCAGATGTGAGAACCAAGACTCTGAGCCTGGGAGGCCATCTGGGAGCCACAACACAGCCCAAACCCTGGGACAGTCGGTCCTGGTCCCTATAAGGCGTGTAACCCGCAAGGGGCCATGCTGATGGGCAGCTCACCTGGACCTTGGGCAGGACAGCGACAATGGAGACACACAGGCAGAAGACGAGGTTGAGGCTAATGAAGATCTTGCCCTCATGGCAGGTGCCAGGGTGGGTGTAGTAGATGAAGAGCAGCGTCACGGCCGCAATGGAGAGCGCGTAGAAGAGCAAGGTGAAGAAGAAGAGGCCTGGCGGAAAGGGTGGGGGGAGGCTGGCTGGGGGGGAGAAGGCCTGGGACCTCAATCCCTCGTGGGGAGGACACATGGGGATCCCAACCCCGGGTCCCCTCTGGGCCCATTTCCTCATTCCAGGAGCGGTATCAATATATACAAAGGAGATCATCAATGGACTCAGACCAGATGTGTAAAAAAGGAACCAGGTGCCTGGCGGTCAGGCAGGTTGAGAGTGGAGTGAAGGCCATGCCAGCACCCAGCTGAGCCTTTCTTCTTCAGTTATTCACAAGGACCCAGACAGACTTCACAGAACCCATCCTATTGGGAGTGGAGGATCAACAACCAGGTGTCCTGGAACTCGGTCTGGGCACCACCTGAAGGACCTCACACATCACTGGCTCTGGGAGACCAGTCCTGTGGGAGCTGCTACTCGCTGACCCCTCCAAGGCCCGTCCAGTCTGCTCTCCTCCGCTCCCCATGCAGGACCACCCTCCTTCTCACCCCATCCACCTTGGCAGGTTTGGCTCCTGCCCAGGCCTGAGGACGGCTCAGCTGCTTCAGGCTCACCGCAGCCTCGGGACCCCTGGACCCCTCAGGCCCCAGCGGGGAGGCCGGGTGGCACTGACCTCCATACCAGGCACGGGAGTCACACTCCTCGGCCTTGCCCAGCCACCGCTGGTTCCAGGAGTGTGCGAAGTCGATGAACAGGAGCAGCTGGATGAGGATGAAGAGGAAGGAACCCACAACGCCAAAGTAGAACCAGACTGTGTGGGGAGAGGGGAGTGAGGCCAGGAGGTGCTGGAGTCCTGGGACAGCACATGCCGGGTGGTAGACCTTTGCACGCACCTATTGGTTCAGTTACCACCAAAGCCCTGCACTGGGGACACTGAGAAGCAGCTGAGGCCTGCCCCATGCAGATAGTGTGGCCCAGGATGGATTGGGGCCAGGCGGGCCCCCGCCCTGAGTGCCCAAAGTCATGAATTGCACCAGTGGCTGCCAACGCCTATGGCGGCCCAGGGACAAAAGCAGGGCCTTACACTCCTCTCACCAAGGCCCCCACAGCCCTGCTGTCCTCCCTCGAATCCTCCTTTGCCCCCCAAGCCACTTACCCTTGGAGAAGGAGCCATCAGGGATATAGAAGGCACCCACGGTGATTCCTACAAGGATCAGGAACTTAAAGAACCAAAACCTACAGGAGGGGGGACAAGAGAGCTGAGCAGGGGCAGGGCTACCAGGTGCCAGGCCAGGGCCCAGGACCCCCACCCCAAAGAGCAGACCTGGGAGAGGTAAGGAGGGACCTTCTGGTGGGCGCGGAAAGTCTGTTCTGCCCCTAGAAAAAGCCCAGAGGGGCAAAGAGGAAAGAACCAAGCAGGGAGCAGGGCTGCCCGGTTTCTAGCCTGACTGTGTCACTGTAACACTGTGTGACCTCAGGCATACTGCTGCCCTTTCTGCATCTAAGAACGGGCATAAGTCAATGCACTGTTCCCCGAGCCGTATCTGTCCGGATTCGGTGGCTCCTGAGTCTGAGTGCAGGGTCTAAAGACCCCTGGAGACAGGCCGAGGAGGAAAGGCACTGGGGAGAGCATAGGCAGGGCCCCTCCCTCACCCATTCTGGATGGCAGCTCGGGGGTCCCGGCTGCTGCGCACGCAAATCATGAGCAGGGTGAAGAGGAAGAAAAAGGCAGCCGTGGCGAAGCACATGCGGTAGACAGCACGGAAACCCAGCAGGGAGCCGCAGTCGATGTGGCCCTGCAGGATACTGGGGTCCCCGGTCCCCTCGCACACCCAGGGCAGCTGTGGAAACAGACAGAGAGAACAGCGTGACGGCCCTGCCACGATCCCTCAGTGGCTCCCTGGAGACAGTGACCAGTCAGTTTGTTCCTGGCCTCCTGTCCCCCGTGGTCACCCCGAGGCCTCAGTGCCATGCCTGCGCTGTCTAAAGCATGGTTTCCCTGTGTGGCCTCCGGCCGCCACCTGCGTCAGAGCCACTGACTGAGACTTGGGGGAAAGGGAGAATCCAAGGCCCCGCCACCACAGAATAGGCCTCTTGGGTGAGGTCTGAGAGCCCGCGTGTCCACACACGCCCCAGGGGTGCACATCTGCGTACACCAGACAGGACAGCCCTGTGCCAGGCTATGAGACACTGGAATGGGGGGCAGTCAGGATCCTCAAGTGTGACTTAGGATTTTCCAAGGGGACTGTGGCTTATAAGAAGTAAGAATCCAGTATGAGGTTCAAGCCCTCCTCCTCACATGAGAAAATGGCCCCACCACTGCCACCCCCAGATCATCAGTGAACCCAACTCCTGCCATCCCTGAGCGCTGGGCCTGCCCCCCCCCTCACCTTGTGGAGCTGACTCTCCACGCCTGGGCTCAGCATGATGATGGACACCAGCACCCCCAGGAGGAGGAAGCTGGTGAAGACCAGGCGGCTCACTGTGGAGTTGCGGCTGGAGGGGCAGCAGGAGCACAGGATGCAGGGGGCAGAGCCGCAGAGGCAGGAGGCCTGCAAGGGACCAGGGAGGACGTCGGGCTCCGCTACTCCCCAGCACAGCACGAAGCACCCGCTACCTGCCAGCTTGGTGTCTCCAAGTCCCGCTGAACTAGGCAGGAGAACCCTCTCCCCAGATGTCACCCCTTCTAACTGCAGCTTTGCAGGCAGAGCTTGGGTCACACTGTTTCCCACTCAGGGAGAGGGAGCAGTTAAAACAAACAAACAAACCAGAAGGCCAGCTCAGTCCTGATTACCTATGTGACCTTACGCAACTCAACCTCTCTGAAGCTCGATTTCCTCATCTATAAAACAGGAATCCTACAGTACCTACTCCCCACAAGGCAGCTGGGAGGATCACACAGGGATTCTGAACTGTAACCCCTCAGATTCGGTCTTTTCCATAGAATTTACGATCCCCTGATGTGCCTTGTGTTTTACTTGCTTGTCAGCAGGACCTGGAAGTCTGTCTGCTTTGTTCACTGAGCTCTTCCCAGAAACTGAAACCGTGTCTGGCACTCAGTAGGAGCTAATGGACTATCTTCTGAATGAATATGAAGTGGAATCAGACACATATCAAGAACTGAAAACAGCAAGCATGCCAGGTGTGGTGGAACACAGCCATAATCCCAGCTGTTCAGGAGGCTGAGGCAAGAGAATCTCAAATCCAGGCCAGTTTGGGCAATTTAGGGAGAAACTGTCTCAAAATAAAAAAAAAAAAGCTTTTTAAAGGGGATGGGACATAGCTCAATGTTAGAGAGCTTGCCTACCTGTGCAAGAGCCTGGGTTCAATCCCCAATCTGCAAACAAGAAGGAAGACAAAGAGCGGGAGGAAGAAGAATAGGAAGGGAGCAGGGGAAGAGAACGAGAAGGAGGAAGAGGATTGGGGGAGGAGGAGAATAAAGCCCATAATAAACATCTTGCATGGAATTAAGAGTGCCTATTGGGGTTGGGGATTTAGCTTGGTGGTTAGAGTGCTTGTCTAAACAAGCGCTAGGCTCTGAGTTACGTCCTACTCGGAGGCTGTTCCAGTTTTGGACAGCAGGTGTCAGGCTAACCCTTCCCTCGCGGGTCATGGCAGCCCTCCCGGGGGGCTGGTGAGGTCACACCATTCACAGCTGGTGGCCAAAGAGCCTCCTCCAAAGCCCAACCTTTACAGAAACAGGTCCCCCCATCCAGCTCCCTGTGGTACACTCTATCTTTCCAAACTCTGTAGTCCCAAATTTTCATCCAGGTATCTCAGAGTCTGGAGAGCAAGAGCCAGGAGCCCTGTGCCCTGGGGCTTCCGTGGGCAGAAAGACATTAAACACACACTTACAGGGTCCTGGTGATGAGAAAGTGAACCAGCAGCTGTGGGGAGGCCTCCTGGGGAGGCGACCTGAGGCTAGAGCTGGGGCAGGAGAAGACACCGGCAGCCTATGGGAGGCAGTGGTGCAGGCCAGGCTTCCTTAGCAGAGATGAGGGTGGAGGCTGGCAGGACCCGCGGCCCGGGACTGCGGGTTTCACAGCAGAGTGCAGGCTGGAAGGAGACCTTACTTCTCTGAGCCCCCCTCACAATGTGGGCGTAGTGGGGTGTAGTTGCCTTTCCCACTGCCTTCTCCTCAGACTGAAAATGCCCTGGAAAAGCTGGCTTCCTTTGCTTCTTGTTCTTTTTTTGTTTTTGTTTCATTTTTGGGTTTTTGGTTTTTGGTTTTGGTGGTACTGGGGATTGAACCTCGGGTCTTCTCATTGCTCTATATCTACAGCCATATACTTATTTATTTATACTTTGGGACAGGATCTTGCTAAGGTACTAACTTGCCTAGGCTGGGCTCAGACTTAGGATTCTCCTGCTTCAGCCTCCTGGAGTGCTCGAATTACCAGCATCGTCACCATGCCCAGCTCGGAAAAAGTTCTTTCTTACCCATCTCCCTCAACCACAAAACCAAGTACAACGTGGATTCTAATGCTTGGGGAATGAAATTATTCTGGTTACTTCCTGCAGTTGCTAATCCAAGCCCTGTCTCCTGTTCACAGCCATGGTGTAGGGGTGGGGGTTGTTAGAGAACAAAAATAAACTAAAAAAGGAGTATGCTAGTATCACAGAGCAGGTTTTCTTTCTTCCTTTCTTTCTTTCTTTTTGTGCTGGGGATCAAACTCAGGGCCTTGCACTTGCTAGGCAAGCACTTTACCACTTGAGCTAAATCCCCAGCCCACAGAGCAGGTTTTCAACCCCATTTTACAGATGTGGACATCAGATCAGAGAAGTTAAGAAACTTACCAGCAGTTACACAGCAAGCCAATGACAGCACTGAGATTCAAATAATCAAAGTGACAGCTACAATATGTTAAGAGTTAGTCACAGACCTGGTGCTAAGCATTTATCCACATTAAGCTTCAGTGACACTACGAAGGAAATGTTTTGTAACCTTCCCTTTTAAATGGGGAAGCTGAGGCTCAAAAGTTATTTGACTAAGGTCACAAAGCAAGGAAGCCAGGGGTTGGGATTTGAACTTGAGTCTGTGTGTGCAAGGGCCAGGTTCTGCCCACTAACCCATGAAGAGTTCTCACTTGGGAATGCCCAGTGATGGAAACAACCCCTCCAATGCCACAGGAAAGCTAGGAGGGCCAAGAGGCTCGGACTCTGGCTTGTTACCACTTCACCCTGAAACATGTCAGACAAGAAAAGCCGCCCCACTTCCCCGGAGCTTGGCCTTTCACTTCACTCTGGTTTGTAAAGGTCAAAATCCAGCTGTTCCTGACACCTGAGACTTCAGACTTCCGGGTCTGACTGGCAGCCAGAGATCAGGGCAGGGGCAGGAAAATGCACCAGCCTCAGCCACTCCCACACCCCAGCACCACGTGGCTCCTATGTGAACCCCTTTGTCTAGACACACCAGCACACACACACACGCATGAGCTCATGGAAGTGTGCCAAAGCCACACTCACAACAGGAAGTGAAGGGACCACTAGCCTGACCAGTTGCCCGTCAGCCATCACAGCCTTCCACACGGGGAGCAAGCGCTCCGCCAAACGGGCAGGGGTGCGGGGCACTTGGCAGAGGCACTTTAATGTACATAAATTATACCACTATTAAGTTAAGTTGATGAATATAAAAGACCGAGATTTTAAAGAAAAAGACTAAAACAGGAACAAAGTCCTCAGTTTGTGAGCTTATTAGAATCTCAGGAAACTGCCAAAGTAACCTAAGTGTCCAACAGCTGGGGACGGTGGTGATCCATTCACACCTCAGAATGTGACAGAGTGGGAAGAATGTGTCACCAGGCTGCAGAGCAACGCAGGCCACTGCTTGCGGCTGCTGCGGGAAAGGCCCGGGCAGAGCACTGCTCCTGCCAGAGATCTTGGCCACTCCCGCTTCCCCGCCAGGTGCCCAGAAAGGCAGCAGTGGGAAAGCCTCAGAGCACCAGTAGGAAGCAGCTGGCCCTGAGCACCACCCAGGTCCTTGGAATGCAGGACTCAGAATTTAAGAAACTCTGGGACTTAGAGCCTTAAAGTGGCATGGTCCCTCAGCATTCAGCCAACCCAGCCTCTTTCCAAGAAGGCAGCTGGCCACCCCCTGCTGCTTGCACACTACCAGTGACGGGGAGGTCACTACCTTCCCAAGCAAAAGGGACAGCTCTGGAGCCCTGCTTGTCACTTGCTCAATCACACTCTCTCCTAGTTGTCAGGGGTATCAGAAAGGCAGCTCAGAACTGGGTCACAGGTTTTTTGTTTGTCATGCTTTGTTTTGCTGTACTGGGGATTGTACCGAGGGCCTTCAGCATGCCAGACAAATGCTCTACCACTGAGCTACATCCCCGACTCTTTGTTTATTTTTGAGACAAGGTCTCAAACTGCCCAGACTGGTCTCCAAGCTGCCACCCTCCTGCCTCAGCCTTCCTGAGGAGCTCAGATTATAGGGATACACCATCATATCCAATTGGACTACGGCTTGGATTTGTTTTGCTTAAAACAAACTGGCCCTTCCTTTCTGGATGTAATCCAAAAGGAATGAAGGCAGGAACTCGGATATTCACACACCCATGTTCACAGCATTACTCACAAGGTGAAAATCACCCGACCACAGATGACTGAGTAAACAAAAAGTAACCTAGATATACAATAAAATACTACTCACTCCTAAAAAGAAGGAAATTCTGACACCTGCTACAATACAGACCACCCCCGAAGACATGATACTAAGCGAAATAAGCAGACACGAAAGGACACACACTGTATGAACCCAGGAGTCAAATTCATTGAGAGAAAAGGTAAACTGGTGGCTAGCAGGGGCCACCAAGACAGAAAAGTGCAGAAGGGCGGTAACGATGGCCGCACCACAATGCCAATGTACTGAATGCCACTGAAACACACAATTTAAGAGCGGCAAAAAGAAGCCAGGTGTGGTAGCACGTGGTTGTTGTCCCACCTTCTCAGGAGGCTGAGGCAGGAACATCGCTGGAGCTGGGGAGTTCCGCACCAGCCTGGGCAACATAGCAAAACCACACTTCAAAAGAATAACAGGGCTGGGGATTTAGCTCAGTGGTTAGAGTGTCTGCCTTGCAAGCACAAGGCCCTGAGTTCGATGCCCAGCACCAAAAAAAAAAAAAGACAAAAGAGAAAAAAAAGGAAAGCAAAGGGTTACAATGGTGCATTTTAAATGATGTCTCTGTCACTGTAAGAAAAGGGGCAGGCAGGGAGCAGCAGGAAGTCAGCCAGGTGAGGAGGGTGGTCCTAGCACAGCTCAGTCAATACTGGATTTCCAGGGGGGCTGCAGCAGTACCGGAAGTGGCATCCAATGTCCCTGGAGACTATGCCAGGGAGTCTAGACTTCACCCCAAAGGCAATGGGGAGCCACCACCAAAGAGGAGGAGCGACGTCAGCTTTGCATTTTAGTGATATCATTCTGGCCACCACCCGCAGGACAGGTCACAGAGTGGTGTACAGGATCCCGGGAGCAGGGAGAGGGCTCAGGGCTGTTTATATGACCCAGAGAAGTGACATGAAGAAGACAGATTGTACTGTTATTGCTGTGTGCCTTGGACAATCCTCACTCCTCTGACTACACCACCCATGGGACTGACACTATTGAAGTGGCATTAGTTATATATCCATTTAAGAAAGGTTAAAATGGTAAATTTTAGGATACAAATGTGTGTGTGTGTCACAATTTTAAAACAAACAAGCTGGGCGTGGTGGCACACATCTGTAATCCCAGCACTCGGGAGGCTGAGGCAGGAGGATTGCCAGGAGTTCCAGGCCAGCCTGTACTACACAGCGAGACCCTGTCTCAAACAAACAAACAACAAACTGTCCCCAGCAAGCATGTACCTCGCAGTCTTCACAAACAGCTCTGTAAGTGGCTGAAGCACCCCAGGAGCCGCCCCAGCACAGGAGTGGCCCAGAACCACGCAGGCCACACCAACTCCCCCCATCCAATGCCAGGAGTGCAGATCTAGTGCCAACTCTGCCACCAACTCAAGTCCCACGGGACTGTGTCCTCATCTTCAAAAGGGGATCCTGCACAAGAGCATAAAGCGGCTCCAAGCCAGGCCTGCAGTTGACAGCCGGGTTTCCCAGTTGCACCACTTCCTCAGTGGTCTGGAACCGTCTACCACGGGGGCACCGCAGAGGTGCTGGGCATGCATGTGTTCATCTCCACCCGGTGTGCAGGGGCAGGAACACTTCCCAGTCAAAGAGAGGGGCTAAGTGACCCTCCAGAGTCACACATGTGAGAAAAGGCCAAGCCAGGACTCAAGTCCTGTCGGCCTGACTCAGTGGCCTTGCCCAGTCCCTCCCTAGATATATCTGCTGAGCACCACACCACATGCCGACTGGCCTGGCAACTCCCACCCCCAGGAACCCATCTCATCTCCCCATCTGGGCACCTCCTGGCCAGTATGAACACTAAGAGAAGCACACGGCACATGGGTCCCCAGCGGGAGGGTGCCAGTCTTCCCCACCAACCCACACACCCAGAAAAATTCTTCCTAAAGATGCTTGGGAGGGGGCTGGGGATTTAGCTCAGTGATTAGAGTGCTTGCCTTGCAAGCACAAGGCCCTGAGTTCGATCCCTGGCACCACAAAAAAAAAAAAAAAAAAAAAAAGATGCTTGGGAACCTGCCGTCAGAACTTCACTCCTTGGGTCAACTCTCCATTGAAATGGGATTTCGGTACCTGGCTGCACCACTTACTACTGTGCGACTCTGGGGAAATCATCTGCCCGCTTTGATCGCTCTTCCTCATCTGTGGGCTGGGAATAATGTTGCCTGCCTTCCTGGTAAAAGGAGGGAGACATATGTATCTGCGGTGCTGGGTCCAGCCCTGGCAGGACAGCTCTATGCTGCAAATTCTAGGCCCACAGTGAGGACACAGTAAAGGGTGGCCATTATTGGTGTGGTCATCTGTAAAATGGGTAAAGGCGTCACAGAGCTGTGGGCAGAAGCACGAGTGAGGGCCTCAGCACAGTGCCTGGCACAGGGAACATCAGAGGCCAGAGCCCAAAGGAGGGCACTAAAGTGCAGGGCAGCTCCCCTGCAGACATCAGTACTCACTAACTTACTCCCGCTTCTACTCTGCACCAGCCCTGTCCTTGGGCATGGGGATGCCGGAAAGGGGAGGGACAGTGTGAGCAGGAATCACATTTTAATCCTGACTGTGCAGTTCCCCAGTCCCACCACTGTGCAGCCTCAGGCAAGTGAGCTAACCTCTCTGGGCTGCATGTCTGGCCTCCGAACTGTGGGAGTCAATGACTCAGTTGCTGCACTTGGTTTTGCAAGCCCTCCAGTGGAATTCTCCACCTGCCTTTCCTCATAATCACTACATGCCAGAAGCTTTGCTGGGTACCGGGTGCTTTCTGTGTCTTATCATTTAATCTTCCCAACAGCACCAGGAGAGAGGCACTGCTATCATCCTCAGATGGGGAAACTGAGGCACAGGGGACTGCCAGTCTCCCCTCAACATACGCCCCCAGGGCCTGTGCCTAATCAGGGGGAACCAGATGGGAATCTGTCGAACTGGGAAGGGTTCCCTCTGTCACCAGCAAGCAGGTGGCTGAGCTGAGACCAGCCCAAACCCGCACACTTTGGGCAGGAAGGGATTCCAGGCACCAGGTAGCCCCTTGTCCTGCACACACTCTCAAGCACCCACACTTCGCAGAGGTAAATGGAGCCAGGGAGGAGGCTAGGGACATTGAGTCCAGGACCCACTCTGCCCGCCCCCACCCCCACCCCCGCGCTGAGCTTTTAGAAAATGACTACAAAGTAAATCTCCCGATCCCCAGTGCTGGCCCTGCGCCCCTCTCCCAGCACAACACACAGATCAGGGACAAAGAAAACCAAGCCCTGATTTTCCCTTCGACAGCCACTAGAGCCCCTCTGCCTTTCTGCCCCTCTTTGTGTGGGACCAGAGCGGGAGAGAGCTGTCTGAAAGAACCTCAGACTTAATGAGGGGAAGAGGGAAGGAGGGGGCTGGGAAAGGGGAAGGAGAAGGGGCCTCCCGGCTGGGGTCCGGCCGCAGCCCCTCCTCTATGTTGGCTGCTGCCCCAAAACAAAGCTGGCCGCCCTCCACCCCCGAGCCCCACTTCGGCAACCGGGCGCGCACACCCAAAGCTCCCTCGATTTCTGGGTCTCCCGACCCAAAGTCTGGCCCAGGTAGACAGCGACAAGAGACGAACGGCGTTCTGGGCGGCTGACAAAGACTCAGGCCGGGCCCCGAGGGGCAGTGCCAGGAGCGAGCGCCAGCCGACCGCACGGAGCAGAGAGGGGCGCGCACAGCCAGACAGACTCCGAGCCCAGAAAGAAGCACCGGGACAGATGCAAACGGACAGGCAGACGCATACAGACAGACAGGCGGGCAGACGGCCAGAGGGACAGGGAGAGGAAGGGCGCACGACAGAAGGGCCGGGACCGGGCAGGCCACACAAAGAGAGCGTCCGTGGGAGCCGAGTGCGCCCCGGACCTCTCCAAGTCGGCGCGAAGGGCCGGTGGCGGGTGGGCCGCGCGCCCCTCGGGCCTCGGTCTCCCCGCTTCCCCGAGCTGCGGCGCCCAGCGCTCCCCGGGCCGGGCCGCGCGCCCCACCCGCCCGGTAACCCGAGCCGTGGCGCCGGCCGTCCGGCCCCCACCCGCCGGCCTGGCGCTGAGGTCGGGGCGTCGGCGAGAGAGGGCCCGAGGCGAGGACGAGGAGCCGGCGCGGAGAGAAAGACAAGTCCGGAGGAAGGAGAACGAAGAAACAAACTATCCGGAGGACGAAGACCCGGGAAAGTGCGGGTGCGCACGGGGGCCGGGGCGCGCGCGGGACGCCGAGCGGGACTCACGCAGCTGAGCAGGGAGCAGACGCCCAGGCAGGCGCCCATGGCAGCGGCGCGGCGCGGGGCGCGGGGCGCGGGGCGCGGGCGCCGATCCCGGGTCCCTCCGGACTCCTAGTGCCAGGCTTGGCCCCGCCTCGCCGCCCCGCCCCGCCCCTGCCCCGCCCCACCTGCCGAAGCCGCTCGACACTTTCCGGCGGCGCTCCGGACCTCTCAGGACTCACCTGGAGCAGGTGCGCAGGGCGGGACAGGGGAAGGGGACGACCGAGGATTCCAGCGGCCGCGCGAGTCGTGCAGCCCGACCCAACTCTGGACCGAGCTTGTATGCGCGTCCAAAACGAGGGTTTAGAAATAGACCTAGGTGTGCACTCCAGCAAGGCCACTGTGTGACCTCTGGACACTGTGGCCCCTACGGGCAGAATCTGCGCTGGTCACTGCAGACTCCTCGGTCCTCAGCTCACAGCCTCTGCTCTGTCCTTCCAAGACCCCGCCTCTCACTCCGTCTCTCCTCCATCCACGTGTTCTTCAAACTACCGACTCTGAGCAGCCTGTTCTGGGCCACACACTACCCAAGCTACTCCTGCTTGGTGGCTCCTTGCTCCCTAGGGATGCCCAAAGCCTGGCCCTAGCTTAGGAGGTCAGAAGGGAGGGTGCTCCTGGCACATCGCCCCCAGGGGTAGTGCGAGACCTGCAGCAGAGCTCCGTAATTATTCCTCCTCCCTGCTCCAGTGCCACCCGCCACCAGCTCCAGACTAATGTTAGGGAAGGTAGTTCTGCCTCGATGCTGGCTCCAGGGGCCAAAGATCCAGTCTGACAGCTTCCCTGGGAGATTCACAGGGCACCAGGCTTAGCCATTCATTGTACCAGGACTGTCCTACAAACACACCCTGCACTTTCCCTCCTCCACACATGGCCTACACGATGCCCTGCTCTTGAAGGCCCTTCTCTTTAGCCCCCTCTTCCCTTCAAAGCCTTGCTCTCATCCTATTTCTTCTCAGTGAAGGGAACCACAGCCCCTGCTCCAGCTCACTGCCTGCCCAGCCCTCGCTTCCCTTGTGTTTCCAGAGCCACAGGGCCTCCCTGTGGCCTCGCAAACTAAGGTTACCTCGGGCTTGAGCAGGGGCCGAACTCTTTCACCCATGTGGCCCTGTTTGAGCCCCAGACTGCCCTGAGGAGATTAATTCCCCACGCCAATCTACCAATGGGAAAACTAAGACTCGGAAGTAAAGGAAGTAACATGTAGAAAGTGCCAGAGCCCCAGAGAAGTGATATAGTGACATCTAGGTTTTTTGTTTGTTTTTTTTTTAATGGTACTGGTGATGGAACCCAGGGCCTTCACACTGATCTATATCTTGAGCCCCTTAAAAAATTGTAGAGTCTTGGGGCTGGGGATTTAGCTCAGTGATTAGAGTGCTTGCCTTGTAAGCACAAGGGCCTGAGTTCGATCCCCGGCACCACAAAAAAAAAAAAAAAAAAAAAAAAAAAAAATTTATAGAGTCTCACTAAGTTGCTAAATTGCCCAGGCTGAGCTTGAGTCTTCGATCCTCCTGCCTCAGCCTCCCAGAATGTTGGGGTTACAGGCCTGTGCCACTCTGCCCAGCTCACCTGGGATTCTTGCTCTGCCCCCACCTCTCACAACACATGCCAATCTGGAGAAACACTTCTTCACCTCTCTTACCTCCACCCCTCCCCTGAAATAGGGCCCTTATTCTGTCTAATCTGAGAACACATCCTAAGAAGTAGGCTCTTATCTAAAAGGAACAAGGGACTGCAGTGTGGAGAGAGGCCCTCCAGTTTCAGGTTGAAACTTTTCAGAAGAAGATAACGTGGTGCCATCGTCCCGGCCTCAATGCTGCCCAAGTCTGAGGTCAGCTGAGCTCTCACATTCCCCTTGTCATCCTGCACAGAGGGGTCAGCCGGCTCTGCAGATAACTCACGGAGTAGGTTTGTCCAGGTGACTCCTCCTCTTTCAGCCTCACGCTTCTCATCTGTAAAATGGACAGAATCATTTTTGTCAGGCTATCTCGGGGGGATACTAAGGAGATGAAAAGAGGAAACAAAGAGGCTTTCTTGTTTGACACTCCAGTCAACCCACCAGCCTGTTCCCCAGTTTGGAGCCTCCTGTGTGGAGCCAGAATAAGCTTGTCTCTCACACCTCCAAAGACAAAATCACATTCATGCAAGTCACCAAGCTCTCTGAGCCTCATGGAGGGCTGGGATTTGGGGTTCAGCTCTCTCCCTCAGTGCCATATAAACCACGTCCACTGAGAGACAGAGGCAGGGGTCATTTAGTCCCTCCCCCATACCTGTCCCCAACCCAGACAGATGCTCCACTGCCCAGTTCCCTAAAGGAACAGGCTCTGGCTCCATAGCCACTTGCCCAAGGGGTCTCTAGTCTGACATCACTGGGCCTCACTTTTCAAGTCCACATTATGGGAACAAAAACCTCTCCAAGCCCCCAGTCCCCTCAGTTTGCCCCAACCCATCTTGCCCCTTTCCCTCTCACCATCCTCCCATCCATGAGGACTCAGATGCAGCCTGCTTCGAAACTCCTGTCCCCTGGGCTTTGCTTTCTGCACTGGCCTCCACTTCCTGCTTCTGACCCATTTACAGAGCAGAGCTTTCCCTTATGAATATGCATGTAGGATAATGAGAACTTGGAATTGGGGGAGGATCTGGGGAAAGGCGTCACCAACTACCTTGCTCTCCCCATACAAACCCCAGCCAAAGCTGCCCTTCGTCCCGCAGGGCACCTGGGAGTCGGAGCAAAAGCTGAAGTGATAGCAATAATACCCACAACCACCCATTCTAAGGGCCTGCAGCATGCCAGCACCCTACTAAGAGCATCTCCTATAAGATGCATTTAAGGTAGGACTCATCCTCCACAGTTAGCAGAGAAGGCACTTGATGCTACCGAGAAGCTAAGTAACTCAGACCGAAAGCCTACATGGAATGCGCCGGCAATTACGTGCAGAGCAGGCTGGAACTCGGGTTTTCTCCAGAGGATGGGACATCAGAGTGGGCGCTTTCAATGCCCGCTGCTCAGATGTGCAAGGAGCCTGGAGCACATGGTCAGGGCGCCGCATCTGGACCTCACATACTGACAGATGAGTCTGTGGCGGTCACAGGTGACCAAGGCCTTGGGAAATGACCCGGGTCCTGGAAGTGACTCCATACACCAGAAGGTATGGAGACAGGCAGACAGGTGTGTGCGCACTTGTGCAGACACACACACACACAGGTGTCATGTGCACACAGGTGTAAGCACAGGTGCTCCTGTGACTGCCCAGTGTTCCCACCTCCATGCTGACTGGTGCCTTGTTTTCAACCAGCAGTTACTGAGGCCCAGTCGTGAACCAGACCCTGATAATCCTGGCCGTGCTGTGGGCTTTGTTCCCCGCAGGCACTTAACGCTGCCAGAGGGATCTACTTCCTTGCAGGAAGTAAGCACAGTGAGACAGAAGAAGATGGTGAAGATGGGAAAGGTGGACGCTCAGGGTGAGAGCTCCCGGTCTGAGCATTCTCTAAGGTCCCTCCAGAGGCCTTCCTCACAGATGTCAAGGGTCTGCCATGGATGCACATGTGTGTGCTCAGGGGATTCCGTGTGGTCCCTGCTATGTGGATACACGTGGCTGGGTACATGGAGCATGCATGCATGAATTCAGAAAAAAGTGTCATTTGGTCCAGGCCTCACATTTATAAGCTCAAAAATGCATCAAAAAAAAAAAAAAAAAAACACCAAGATGGAAAAAGGAAAACCAAGGTGGATGGTGAAGGTGGGAGAAAAGGATGGGCCGAGATGGACAGATAGGTGGCTGGCTGGGTGAACAGATGGACAGCAAGACGGCTGGAGGGCTGGACAGAAGGCTGGAGAGGTGACAGAGCAGTGTTTGTGGTAGGCGCCAGGTGATGGATATACAAGTGTTCTCTGCATAATTCTTTTATCTTTCTTGGATGTTGAAGTTTTTATAATAAAATGTACACTTGAGGTCAGCTGGAGGCCTCGCCACAGAGACTCATGGACAAGATGGAAAGAAGGGAATGCTCATCTGAGAATTTGAGATGTATACCTGTTGCCAGACTGCACAGCACTGTGAGCTCACATTTTTAATAATTCCGGTAATTATCTTGTGAATCTTTTATTTGCATTGGATTATGTGAGCGTGAGTGCTTAAAATGTTAATTGCTAAAAAAAAACACAAACCATACCACGACTGTGACCGTTCTGTTTAGGCCTTTCTTCATTTCCAACGTCTTAGAGGCCTCAAAAAACAGAAGTGTTCTGGGCCTCTGTCAGCCAGCAGGGTGCCCTTGTGGGGGATGTGAGCACATGCAGGTGGGTCAGGCCAGCACCTGTCGGAGTCCCCACACCCAGCACTCAGCCTCCTTAAGCCCCTACGTAGCTCTTCCTGTCCTTGGAGTGAGGGGATGGCTTGGGGCAGAGGAAGGGCAGCCGCCAGCCCCGGGGCAGCATCGGGCACCAGGAACTCTGTCATGTGAGGCTTGGACACGCTCAGGCCCAAGCGGCGTCTGCTGGCCAGCAGCAGGAGTGTGGGTGGCTGAAACTCAGGTATTTCCTGCGGGAGGTGGGGCAAAGGCCAGGTGTCCAGAGCCTCCCAGAGGCACCTCTCTTCTCCCCACCCCATTACATTTATTACCTCCTGCCTCCCCAGCTCAGCCACCACTAGCCATCATTAGGCCCAATCTGTCAACACTTTCTCATTTTACAGATGGGGAAATTGAGGTCTGGAGAGAATGCAGGTGCTCAGGCCACACAGACACACAGGCACAGGCCCACAGCTTGTAGGGACAGGCAGAAGGGGGGTCCAGACCCAAAATACTTGGGCGTGAGGCCCAGAGTGCCCTCCTACCTGAACAGGTCACATGTAGGATCCAGGAGGCCAGACGGGCAGCAGAGAGTCAGGGCCTGGGGCCTGATCCCAGCTCTGTCGTGGACACTGTCAGAGTGAACTTTACAGCTCCCTTCCCTTCTCCAGACCTCTGTTTTGGCATCTGTAAAATCAATGGCTTGTAGCTGGGGATTTAGCTCAGTAGTAGAGCGCTCATGTAGCAAATGCAAGGCCCTGAGTTTGATCCCGGCAACCCCCCCCAAAAAGAATTACTGTAAAATCAATGGTTTGAACCACAACAATGCCTTTCACTGGAGGTTTTGAAGCAGAACACTAGGCAGTGCCAAGAGGAGCTACCCTGCTCCACATGGGTGGATCTCTACCACTCAGCCCCCCTTGCCTCACCAATGGAAGAAGCTGTGGGTAAGGGACTAGCCTCCAGCCCACAGCCACCTCCATCTGGGTCATTTCCTGCTCATGTGGACCCAGAGAAGACTCTCCATGCCTCTTCTTGCTCATCTGTAAAATGGGGGCAATAATACCAACCTCTTAGGGCTGTATGACAATTAAACAAGACAATTTGTGTCCAGTGGTGGCCACAAGGTGACTGTATTACAACTTCAGCCTACTAGCTACCCCCAGATAAGCCTCCTGGATTTACCATGACTCTTATCTGCTGTTCCAGGCCCTAAAGCTAGTGCCATTTGGCAGCTGCTACCCTAAATTCTTCAGCCCTGCCTATCCCCGCAGCTGCTTCAGAACAGCTGGGCATGCAGGGGCCGCTGGGAGGCTGGACCTGGGCCCCGGGCAGGAAGCACGGGGCACCCTGTAATCAGGCCGGGCCTCAGAGCAGGGCCCATTTCATCTGCACAGCCAAGCCCGCGGCAGCCCGTCATTAGCGCCTTCATTAGCTCCCTGCCCTGCCCGCCCAGGACGTGCCCCAGCTGCTGAAGCCCAGGAGAAGGCGGCAGGTGTTTAGCCAAAGCCTTTCATTCCAGGGAACCCTCCTCAGTGCTGTCCCCGGGCCCGGGTTCAGGAAAGGGCACCTGCCAGGAGCCAGTGCTCCACTCATTCCACACGGCAGTGGTCAGCCCCAAAGGATAACAGAGCCCTGCAACTTCTGAGCTGAAGGAAGCCCCCAACCATCTAGTGTATGCCCTGCACGTACAATGGAATACTGTCTTTAAAAAGGAGGGAATTACACTGACCCTTCTCAGCTCAGAGCAGCTAGATGGAAACATCGCCTGTTCTCCCCAACCGCAGTTAGGGATACCTCTTCAGAGGGGAGAATATTATAGACAGCTAAGTTAAGTAGGAATATTATAGACAGCCAGACAGGATGGAGTCAATACACAAGAGGAGAACCCTAATACACAACAACTATGGTAGAGGCGCATCCATAGAAGGTCAGGCCTCAAGATAAGGATGGAGGGCTGGTGATTTAGTTCAGCGGTTAGTGTGCTTGCCTTGCAAGCACAAGGCCCTGAGTTCGATCCCCAGCACCACAAAAAAAGATAAGGATGGAATGACCAGAACTACACCCCTGGCCAAGGGATAAACAATGAACTGAAGATTACACTCATCCCCGGTGGGCGACCAAGACCTCCAGAACCACCCTGTCCTGGAATGTCCTTGCTCTTTCCTTGTCTATTTGCTATGTAACCTTCTTCCCCATTGGATCAATATTATCTAAGTGACTACACTTGTAATATTTTTGGTTAATCATAATTTTGACACACATCATACTCGCCTTGTGATTTTGCTCTGTAAAACTTCCCCTGATGGGGCTGGGGATTTAGCTCAGTGGTTAGAGTGCTTGCCTAGGAAGTGCGTGGCCCTGAGTTTGATCCCCTGCACCAAAAAAAAAAAGAAAAAAAAAGTCCAAAACTTCACCCGAATAGTGGGCTTGCTGGCAACCCACTAGGGTCCCCTCCTGTCTCTCAGGCGCTCTCTTTCTCTCTCTTGATAAATTTCCTACTCTTAACAATAAAAAATAAAAAATAAAAGGAAGGAATTAGACACATGCTACATGAATGAGCCTTGAGGACTTTATTGTTTCAGGTGTTTTGGGGGGGTGCTGGGGATTGAACTCAGGGCCTTGGGCTTACCAGGCAAGTGCTCTATCACTTGAACTAAATCTCCAACGGGGAAATTATGCTAAAGAACAAAAGCTGTATGATTCTACTCTTGTGAAGTCCCTAGAGTAGGCACATTCCTAGGGACGAAAGTAGAATGGTGCATGGTGGTGCATACCTATCATCCAGCATTCAGGAGGCTGAGGCAGGAGGACTGCAAATTCAAGCCCAGACTGGGCAACTTAGTGACTTAGTGAGAACCTATCTAAGAAAAAGGAGAATGGTATTTATTTGCTAGAGGATGGGGAGAGAGTGGAATGGGGCGTTAACACAAGATTGAGGTGGGGACATAGCTCGGGGTAAAATACTTATCTAGCATGCACAAGGCCCTTAGTTCAATCCCCACCCTGGAAGCAAACAAAAACAGAAGACAACAACCATCTGAGAGGATATAGAGAAAAGGGAATTCTTCCTTCACGCTTTGTGAATGTGAATTATGGAAAATAGCTTGCAGGTTCCTCAAAAAGTTAAAAATAGAACTACCATAAAACCCAGTACTTCTGGGGCTATAGCTAGCTTTCCATATCTGTAAGTTCTGTGCTGGTGGATTTGGCCAATTTTGGATGGAAATATTTAAAAAACAAATAGAATTTTAAGAATAATACAACAAAACCCACAAATTTTAAAACACAGTATAACAACTATTTACATAGCAGCCACATTGCTTTAGGTATTGTAAGTAATCCAAAGATGATATAAGGTAGCCAGGCGAGGTGGCACAATCCAGTATTCCCAGCACCTGGGTGGCCAAGGCAGGAAGTTCAAGGGAAGCCTGAACTACATAGTGAGACCATGTCTCAAAACAAAAAAAAGAGGGGAGATTTAGCTAGAGATTTAGCTCAGTAGTTAGAGTGCTTGCCTTGCAAGCACAAGGCCCTGAGTTTGATCCCCAGCACAAAAAAAGAAAGAAAGAAAGAAAGAAAGAAAGAAAGAAAGAAAGAAAGAAAGGAAGGAAGAAAGAAAAAAGATTATATAAGATATATGGGGAATGCATGTGGGCTGCATGCAAACACTATACCGTTTTCTGTAAGGGACTTGAGCATCCATGGACTTTGGTATCCACGGGGGTCTTGGCCCAATCCCCCATAGATACTGAGGGATGACTGTATATCCAAAGGAAAGGAGATCTGTGTGCTGATCAACAGACAAAATAGACAAAATATCCACACACAGTGGAATACCATTTGGCCTTTGAAAAGAAGGAAATCTGCAGGGTACAATGGTGCACAACTGTAATCCAAGCACTTGGGAGGCCGAGGCAGGAGGATTGCCATGCGTTCAGGGCCAGCCTGTGCTATATAGTGAACTCAAGGCCAGCCCGAATTACAGAGAGACCCTGTCTCAAAAAACAAAGCAGGGCTGGGGATTTAGCTCAGTGATTAGAGTGCTTGCCTCACAGGCACAAGGCCCTGAGTTCAATCTCCAGTACCAAAAAAAAAAAAAAAAAAAAAAAAAAAAAAAAAAAAAAAAAAAAAAAAAAAAAAAAAAAAAAAAAAAAAAAAAAAAAAAAAGCAAAACAAAAAACAAAAAAAGAAGGAAATTCTATCACTTATAACAACATAGATAAACCTGGAGAACATTTTACTTTTGAAATTTGAAATAAACCAGGCAGAAAGACAACTATTGTGTGATTTCATTCATACGTGAAATCTAAAAAAAGTTGAACTCAGAGGCAAAGAGCGGATGGCTGGGTATAAAGGGTGGAGTTAAGCAGATGTTGGTCCGAGGATTCGCAATTTCAGTTAAACAAGAGGAGAAAGTTGGGTTCAGAGATTTAGCTCAGTGGTCGAGCACTTGCCTAGCAAGCGCAAGGCCTTGAGTTTGATTCCCAGCAGCCCCCCACCAAAAAAAGTGGAGGAAATTCAAGAGATTGATTATATCACACAGTGACCAAAGTTATTAACAAAGTATTGTAATACTTGAATACTGCTACGAGAGATTTTAAGTGTTCTCACCACACACACATGGGTGCACACACGCACACATAAAAAAAGCAAAGTATCTGAGGTAATATATATGTTAATTGGCACAATTAACTATTCCATAATGTATACATAGTTCAAAACATCATGTTTTGAGGCAAGATAGCACATACCTATAATCCTAGCAC
>PVJO010016865.1:0-40749 GCA_004026905.1 Hystrix cristata
TTTCTTTTTTTTTTTTTTTTTTTTTTTTTTTTTTTTTTTGGTGCCGGGGATCGAACTCAGGACCTTGTACTTGCGGGGCAAGCACTGTAACCACTGAGCTAAATTACCAGCCCATTAATTTCCATTCTTATCTTTCTAGTTCTTTCCTTTTACTTCACTTAGGTTTACGTATTTTACTCTTCTGTTTCTAATTTGTGAGAGGGTTACTTAGTTTATTGATTTTCAGCTTTTCTTCTTTTGTAATGATACTGGGCATTTCCTTCTGAGAATAGACCTAGCAATATCCTCCAGTATTTTGACTATAATTAGTTAATCAAAATAAGAAATGTATGTATTAATTCATACAAATATGGAGATTTTTCTAGTTACCTTTTTTGTTTTGACTTTAAATTTAATAGAACTGTGGTCAGAGAACATTTTTGATGATGTAGATCTTTTGAAATTTTTTGAACTTTCCTTGATGGCTCAGCATGTGGTTGATTTTTGCCAATGCTCAGTGTGTGCTTGGGAGGAATTTGTATTCTGAAGTCCTTGGTACTGTTTTCTACAAGCCAATTAGCATAAAGTCTGTTAATCATAATGTTCACATCTCCCAAATAGGTACTGATCTTTTCTGTACTTTTATCATTTTATGTTTATGTCTCCAACTAAGCTTATTGACTTTTTACTTCTCCTTGGACTTCTTTCAATATTTACTTTCTATGTTTTCAGGCTATGACATTAAGTGAAACAAATTAAAAACAAATTAAAGTGGACTGACCCTTTTCACAAGTCCTAGTCTCTAGTTTGCTCTTTGTCTCTAGATATTTGGTTAACATGCATTGCCTCCAATGATGCTTTTCATCTACCCGATATTAGTATGGCTTAACAGCATTTTTTGGTTTATGCTTGTATACCATATATTTTTCCATCCTTTTTAATTTCTTGTTTTTTTGAGATACACTATCAAGAAACAGCGTATCGTATGTTTTAAAAGTTCAACCTTACCATCATTATCTTTTAATGGGAGCATATAATTATATATGCATTTAAGGGTATAATTTTGGATTTAAATCTCTTATTTTTTTTCAGTTTATCTAATCTACTTTATGTTCCTATTTCCTTTCTTTCTTGCTTTTTTTGGATAGATTGTTTTTAAATATCCTGTCTTCTCCCGTCATCCCTTACCCCTTACATGAACTTGGGAGCTATGTCATTATAGACATATTTGAAGGGCAGCAAGGAGGCCCACGTGTCTGAAGTGAGATGAGTGTGGGAGAGTAGCTGTGGGTGATATCAGAAGGATAGAAGGATAGTGAAGGTATTATAATAAAGTGGAAAGTTAGGAGTAATGTCAGCAGGGGCTTGGAGAAGGGATTTTGGCTTACTGTTATAACTTAAGACCAAATTTAAGACAAACTATGGTAGTTGAATATAAAATACAACTTGATTTTTCTTTTAGCTTACATTTTTAGAGGGTTTAACATAGACTGAGCACTTCATTAAGCATATTACATGCAAGATTTTATTTGGTAATCGATCTATAAGAAAAATGTAGGTTTCATAGTTGTTTATTAACTTCCCCAAGATCTCAGATTGGATATAGCAAGGCTTGCTGTAAGCCCATATTATGTCTTACAATCCCCTGTTCATCTGATCTCCTTATTATTGATGACAGCAAGTTTACGATTTCATCTGGAGAGATCTACCTCTGAACTGTGGGTAGGCTAGTCTCATTTCTCTTCTTTAGGTACACACAGCACCACCAAAAGATCTGAAGACATTTGGTTGGTTTACCACATTGGTCATTAACCTTTCTATGTTTTGTGTGAGACATTATTACCTACTTCTGAGCCATTGTTTTATTTTGTCCACAGTATGGGAAGGGGCATTATGGGTGGGTTAATTAAAATCAAACATCATTACTGAAGAAAAAAAAGATATATTCCACAGAGGACACTGGCATGTGAATTATTTTAATCTACTACAAATGTTTTTTCTATGTCAGAATGATCAATTATGTTTTTTCACTTTATATAATATGAAATTAAAAAGTTAAATGGGTAGACTATACAGGAAAGACATATATAAAATAATTCAATGTTACATTTATAATGTCACAAATGAGTAGCATATGCATTCCTTGGTTTATCTCCTTTATATTCAAGCCCGATTAACGCTTCTCAGAAGGAGAGATGCAGGCTAATCTAACCCCCATGGAACAATCAGGAAATTGGGTAATTCATTTTATTTTATACAAAATTTGTCTAGAAAGCTGAAGATTTATTGGTGCAATGTAAAATATTAGCTGGCAGGTAAAAATAAGCCTGTTAATGAATATGATTAGAACAGAAGCTGGAGTGATTTGCAGTGTTTGCAACATCAATGGAATTAATAGACCTTAAAATATTCAGGGAATCAATTAAAAGCCTTCTTCGGGATTCAAAAAAATGTGTGTTCATGTGTTTAAAATGAGCACCAGGAGAAGAAATGGCCAAACCTTCTGTTAGAAAAGAGTTTAAAGATTCCGAGGGTGTTTGACTGTTTCTGGGCCCAGCCGGCCACTGCAGGAAACCCAGGGGTTACCCCGGCAGGTGGCTTGGAACACAGGCTCTGGATTGTGCTTCCAAGAATTAAACAAGAGGACTGCGTGAGCGCAATTGAAATGTGTGTATTGGCCACACTCCCTGAGAGATCCCAGCCTCATTAACCTTTGAGAAGTGTACAGCTTCCCACCAGGATAAAAGAAGAAAAGAAGGTGATAGTTTCAGAATCAGTTCTTCTCTAATGGTCACCCCAAAGACCTTGAAAAGTTGTAAACCTGAAGTTTTGAGCTGCATAGTCTTGTATAAAAGTCCTTGGGAGGAATTAATTGGGCAGCATAATGTACAAGCAACTGAACATAGATGTTATCTAGCAGTCCCCAAACTGGATTAATTAACCTCCATTCCCCCCACTAACAAACAAATTAAATGGGCTTTATAAAGCTAGGCCTTTATACTTTTACCTCCAGGGAAGAGCCAAGAGAAGCATCTATTGTCCTCATAATTGTTCTATATGCAAACTTTAAAGGTTTCTCTTCAAATCAATAGGAAATAGCAACATAAAATAGTAGAGCTGGGGAAATTATTTAGTTCAGGCTATGCTGCTCAAAAAAAAACTAACGTGGGGAATAAATTCATGTCCTGTTCCATGTCTAAGTCCAAAAGACATCAGCTGGTTCACATGTTAACTGTATCCTACATAATTTTTGTGCTGCTTTTTCTCATCCTATCCGTAGGAAGCTGGGCTGGGTCAGAGGTCCTGCAGTCAGAACTACTGGATTTGTGAAGAATACTTGATGGTATTTGAGCCTGTGAGACTTCTCACTGGTTTCTTATTGCCGGTAGAACTCCAAGTTGCAATGTTACTGCTAGACCCAAGCAGCCAGGGTCCTGGCCTGATCCTGTACCACTCAGGGGCATCTTCCGGTTGATCTTCTGAAGACAGGAGTCAGTGGGGTTGGCCCGGGGGAAGCACCCACACAGTGCCTGGACTTCTCTTCTAGCAGATCCCTGCTGTAGGATCTGGGACTTTGAAATCACTGCTCAGGCCCACAAGCTGGCTCACAAAGCCCCAATTTGTCTTCATGAGAGTGGACTGTCGTGCCCTGGATGTGTGTGTTCATAGACCTACATGATGGTGTTTATGGGGAAAGTGAGCACTGGAGAGGAAATAGAGCTTAGACATGTGGGAAGGGCTTCTAAAACATGTGCACAGGCCCTGCAGGGGTTGCATGATGAGACTTGGCCTGGGGATGGGCAAATAGGCTGGGAACACAGTTAGGGAGCCTCTGCATGTACTCTTGCCCCAGGCCTATGGGTTCTACCAAGCTGCCACAGGTTACCCTAGCCATTGCCACTCCAGATGGGCTGTGTGATTTTTGGGTCTTTAGCAATATGCTGAAGACACGATTTGTCTGCTCATCTATTTTCTTTAATTGCTTATTTTTTTTCAGGAACTGGAAAGTTCACTTGACATTTTACTGTTAAGATTATCAGAGCTGACAAATGTAAATTCTACCATTTATCTGACCTTGGTTTAGACTCAGCATCTTACTTCCTCTTTCAGCATCTCCTTGGCTCCTTTTCTTTGGATATACCTTTTTCTGGGACTGTCATCCCACTGGAATGTGGTTATCATATAACTTCCACCCCTCTCTGTGGTCTAACTCTCTAGTGTTTGCAATGATGTCAGGTGGAGGGAAAGTGTCGTGTCATCATGTTGTGTATAGTATGTGTTTGCTGATAGCTAGGGAGTGGAAAGGGGCAAAGCACAGTGCATACCCTGCAACATGCCATGAAACAACAGAATCCAGAGGCTGAGTAGTCTTCTGGGGTTTATGATATTGGTCAATTAACCATTTCAAAACTCATAGAAAGTAAAATACATTCCCCATAAAGAACATAAGGAGAACAAATTATATTTTTTGGACAACAGCTGAAGAGTTAATACATAAACATGTTAGGCAAGAGCCAAGACTCTCTTCTGTGAACAGGAGGGATAGGAGGTAGAAGGTAGGCATAGATCCCACTAATTCAGAAAATGTACCAATTTGAGACCAAGAACGTATATGCTTTTGAATGGTGAAAACAATACATGAACTGTCATGGCTAGGAGGACTTAATTCTGTCTCTCATCACTGACTACCCCTATGAGTTTAAGCAGTTTACCTAACTGCCTCAGTTCCCTCATTTATAAAATTAGCATAATACCTTCCCTGATACCTTATAAGGTAGTTATGAAGATGAAGTAAAGCAATGAACAAATGCTTTGTGCACTGGAATATGCTCTGTGTACACATTCGAGCCCCAAGTGTGGTTTGTGTCCCTGTTTTCCCAGGTTTGGTTTGTGTCTTAGATCCAGTCATGGTCTGTAACTATGTTGGTAATTTATGTGCTCTTTGTTCTGCTTTTCTCATAAGCTATTGCCCCCAGGACAACAAAATCACACCAAGAGCCCCCACTATGGGCAGGGGATGCTCTGCTCTGTCTCTCACGTGGACACTTGATTCTAGGAGACGGTGGTTTAAGGTTTAGGATAGCAGAGTGGCCGTTGCCTAAGTGTGATGGGCTTTGGGTAGCATATTACTTAGCCTATTGGAATCCCAGTTGTCTATAAAATTTTTAAATCCCTAATTTCCCTTGTTCTGCTGCAAAATTAATATTTTGAATAAAGTAATTTTGAGAATTCCTCCTAGATCTAAATTCTAGAGTTCTGAATCAACCATATACACATCATCAACTTTTCTTTTTTTATTTTGTTTTTTAATTTTTATTTTTATTTTTTTTAATTTTTAAGTTCATTTTATTTTTACCAAGAGCATGTATTGGTACATTGTATACATAATGATCATAATCAACATGGTTATTTTGTACCTGTACATGATGTATCTTGGCTTTTCCTCCCTCTTCCCCTCCCCGCCCTTCCACTCACCCACCCCTCTCTACCTGCAACAAGTTTATTTACACTTTTCCACTTTTCCCCCCTTTCATCTTACTTTTATTTTAACCTTCTTCTTTATCCCCCTAACTTTGCTTTTTTTAAATGAAGAACAAACAAAAGTAAAACCAATCAGAACCTAATAATCAAAATAATTAATTGATTAATTCAATATCTTACTCATTCAGTAATGGTTTCTTGAACATCAGTAATACGCCACTTCTAGGAATTGGGGACACTGGGGAAGCAAGCAAACAAGGTCTCTGGCACACATTCTTGGTAGGAAAATGAGTAAACACATAAATGAATAAGAAAAGTCATGAATGCAGATATGATCTATAAAGTGGAAAATTTTAGCTTCATAAGATTATATATTTTTCCACCACCCTCTCCAAATTTCAGGATTTCTGCCTAAGCATCATACTTTAAATAAATTTACAGTATTTCTTTTGTTTGCAAGGAAATGAGGAAAAGCAAATAAATTGCAAGAGACTTAGAAAATTCTGGACCTTCTTTTGAAATCATTGGTTCTTTCAATATTTTGGAAGGAAAAATACTAGATACAAGAATGAACAATTCTCACTCTTAGATACAGCAATGATTATAAGGGTTTTGTTTATGGGGAAAATAATGAATAATAGAGTCATCAGTTTATAATGGGTCACAGTTTAGGCATTCATTTGCATCTTGATCAAGTATATTGATACGAAAAAGATTCTAAATGAGATGGAACTAATTGGAAACCACACAAAGCCTTATTAGTGCAGCGAAGCTAGTTACTATTTAAATGAAAAAAAATACTTGCACAGTACTAGCAATTAAAACAGAAAACTGAAAAATGAGCAAGTAGTGTTGAATTTTATGGTGGATGTCAGTACTTGAAGCAACTCAGTCAAAATGGAGCATCGTCTACTACAAGGAGAGAGGAGGGTATGAGGGCTGCTGTGGTCCAGGAGCTGACTCCTTATTGTGCTCTCTTCACTTATAAATGTGTAGCTTTGTTCCTTTCCCTGGGTTTAGTGGTGTAAGGAATACTACTCTTAAACCTCTCAGTCATGATTATAGTCATTTTATTTGACTCAAAAACAGAACAATGTAAAGAGGAGAAAAAATGATACATTCATGTTTTACAATAATGCAGAAAGAGTTGAAAGACTGGGAAGATTTAGGGATGGAGAGAGACGAGTGTATGGATACTGAAAGAAGACCTAAGATTTACTAGTAGTGAGGGGGGAAAGGCAAGAGCAGAAGAAGAGTTTGGGGAAATAAGGTTGTTTATCTCCTGAGGGGAAGAAAAACCTAGGAACTGGGGACATTGCAGGTGGATTTGGGGAAATAATGTCAAGTGGTTTAATAGTTCTCGGGGATGGTGACAGGTTGCAATCTCTGATTTGTATTTGAGGGTCTTTGTCAGTTAGTTACTGGTATGATAAAGTATGCCTATTATTTAAGCATTTACCTTGGCTCTACTAGTGTTTTTAGCTACACTGCATTTTCTTTTAAGACAAGTTTAATGCTGTTTTTGTCATTCAGCAAATCTACTGTCAGATGTGGATGATTTGCTGACATTTTAGCACTAACTACAATCTCTTTTCTTCACTAAATGCTGAATTAGGGACTTTATGCACATAATATGGATTTAAGAAATTTTCCTGCAGAGGTTAATGTGTTTAAAGGTCAATGGAATGGGGTGTGTTTTGGAAGAATGTAGTATAAAACAGTTAAAAATATAGATCTGACATGTCTTTTGCAAGCTTTATTGTCTAAAATGTAATGCTTAATTTCTATGAGATTAATATGCTCACAAAAGAAATCATTATTGGTACTTGGATGGATTGAATTCTTTCTGAAGCTATTGTAACACCAAATCCATATGGAGTACAATGTTCACAGAGCAGTGGTGAAGGCATAACTCAGCCCTGTGTGATTATGATGTTTAAGTAGAAAGCAAGATTCAGAAAAAGTGTTTTGGAACAATGTCCTTTCCAAATAACAGAGTATTTACTGATTCGCTGAGAAAACGCCGGTGCTCAAAAAGACTGCAAGTGTCACAAACAATTAGTGTGTCTACCAAGGATCTCCTGCAATCCTCAGAGAAGACAGGAAAATGTTATACAGAATGTGAAATGTGGGGGTCATTTCTAAAGTAATGGATTCCTACACAGAGCTACAAACAATTTTAAGGTTTACACATCACTCAGAGAAATTGGATTAGTGTCAGAGGAAAAGATGTCTTATAGTTTAAAAAAAAATCATGAGGGCATTTCATACAAGACAGCATAATATCTAGTTTCTTTTGAAATGTAATATACATGAAGGCAAAGTGTTCTGTGTCATTTCTAAGGTAAAATGTTACCATTTTGAGCATATTTTGTTTCAAAAGACATCACCTTCACAATAGCCTGGACATATTAAAATAGTTTACAAGTGGTATGTAAAGAATCTATATTCCTTCCTGAATGACTGTATCACATGTCCTATAGCCTTTGTCTAAATTCTCAAACAGATTGCCATTTATTTATTTATTTTTTTGAAAATACACTTAACTAGTTTGGTGTTTGACTCAGACTTGGACTGATATTTGTGAGCATCAGTTGACTTGGAAGAATGGCTGACTGTGAGGTTGCATTCTGGCAGGTTGCATCCGGTAGCTGCCTCGAATGCTGTTTCTGTGTATGTGGGCATCACAGTGCTGCGAATGGTGGCCCCCCAAAACATAGGTTCACATCCTAATCCCTGGAGCCATGGATATTAATTTATATGTATTTGGAAAAATGATCTCTGCGGTTGATAATTAAGGATTTTGAAATGAAGAGATCTTCTTGGATTATCCAGCTGGGCTTTAAATCCAATGACAAATGTCTTAGAGGAAAAAGAGAGAGAGATTTGAGAAAAACAGAGATTTGAAGAAAAAACACAGAGAATAAGGCCACATGGAAACACTGAGACTGAATGATGCAGCCACAAGCCCAGCAAGCCAGGAAATGCCCAGAGCTGCCGGAAACTGGGAGAGGCAAGGCAGGAGTCTCCCACAGAATTCCCTGAGGAAGAGGCTGGCTTGCTCTTGACTTTGGACTTCTAGCCTCAAGAACCACAGAGGGTAAACTTTGATTGCTTTAAGCAACACAGTGTGTGGTAATTTGTTACAGAAGCCACAAGAAACTAGTCCAGGAGATTTTAACTCCCACAGTCCCTACATCCTCCACGAGCAAATCCAGGAAGCTCATAGAACATGGTTCGAGGCCTGTTCACCTATCACATCCTATTCTCACCCATGTGATGTGATAACAGCACACTCGGAGGTGACAACAAAGATGGAAACAATCACTGTACATTCCAAATCCAGATGCCCACTGCAGCCCTGGGCTGGGGTTCTCAGGAGCTCCTGAGGTGACGGGTGACCTGATTTAGAAGTGGAGGAAAGCAGCTCCTTGTGTGGTAAACACAAGGGACAGAAGATGGGAAGGAGCCATGCTGAGAAATCCCCTTTCTCTCCCTGAAGAAACTGGCACTGTTTCTCGGGACAGCCCACCTGGAGATATCCCAGGCGGCTGAGCAGCTGCATCTGCTGACACCAGCTGTGTGTCTTCGAGGCTTATGCAGACACACTGGCCAGGACAATGACTTGCTCTGGCTCTCTGCCTTCCCTGGTCACAATTATCTTTTCACTGACTCTCACTGCCTTGAGACTTCACCTTTCAACTAAAGCTGTCCCTGTCCAATCTGTTTTCACCAGCACTAGGTTGAGACATTTCTTCATCTTTCATGTCCACTTAGGATGCTGGCTATTGTGGCAATACAGCAAAACTCTGACTTTTCTAGCCAGTAGCACATCTGTTCTCCCCTTCCCAAGTTTGTGGCAATTGATAGAACAAGGACTTCGTCGGTCTGAATCACACGAGTAACTGGCTAGCATGCACTCTGACTGATGTCCTGCCTGTTGTGCGAAAGTTAGAAAATGACCTGAATACAGTGCACGCATTCTTTATTTCGCGAACATTAAAAACTCCGCAGCCCACCTTACTGCTCTGACCTTGGGCTCTGACTTCGTAGCTGCCTATAGCTGAGGAATGGTGCTGTCCAACCAAACGCTGGGATGAAAAGATGACTTTGTCAAGGCTCCACCAATCTGCTGGACCCTTCAGCATCAGTGACGAAGCTGTATTCCACCTGTAACAAGCAACGTTTAGATCAAGAGTACATCTTATCTTCCTTGATTGAGAGGTTGTTGGGATTGTTATTGAGGCTTTTGACAAAGCTGCAAGAGGAAAACAAATCCATGTATTCTGGGGTAGAAGGGGTGAGTTCAATTCTGGGATCAGAGCAAATCCCTTAGCAGCTGGGCAGGAGCTAGAGGAAGAGTGGAAGATTTTGCATAGACATTCCTGTATAGGGTGGGCCCCAGATCCAGGATGGGAGAGAAAGTCAGCGAGTGCCAACTTCTAGCCCTACAAGTTTGGTTATGAAAGGGAGGAAAGATAGGGTGGCAGTTAGAGGCAGAGGGAAATCAGAGTTTTCTTCTTTTTGAACTTTTTCAATATTTGGCAGATTTTTGTTTATTTACACGCTGAGGGGTAGGAGCCCTTTGTTGGGTTAGAGTGTAGCCGTGCACCCTTGCTACCCAGATGACTCACACATCTGGGCTCTGATATTTTGTGGTCATTTTGTACCTCTGACCTTGGTTTTCCTTGTTTGTAAAATGAAGACACTGTACTGGGAGTCTCAAAAGTGGATGGGATAAATGGAAGCTTTTTGTTGTATAAGGCTGGTTGTGAACCTTGTATCCATTTGTTTTCAGTGAATGAATACAGCCCCTGGCTATACTCAGCCTACTTGGTAGAATTGAGCAAGCTACCCGCATGTCACTTTTAGCATTTCTAGACAGATAAGGAGGAAAGCACAATCAGTAGGAGGATGTAGGCTTTGAAGACAAAGGAAATGATGTCCAAACCCATCTTTTTCATTTACCAGCTGTGGAAACTTTGTGAGTTGTTTATTGTTTCAGTGGTTAGTTTTCTAATTGGAAAAAGAAGAAAAATAATAACCACTTTGCACCATATTGGATAAATAGAGATAATGTTTATAAGATGTCCAACACCTAGTAGGCACTCAATGAATGGTAGTTATTAGGATGATTTTGAAAACACCCTCAAGTGCCTTTGGTACAGACTTTTATAGGCATAGCACATCCTCATCCATGCTGTCTCTATCAAACAGTCGACATGGCTTCCAACACATTTACTGCTTTGAAAATAAAAATAATATTCAAGCGGAGATTATTTTTCTCTCTCACATGTGGTTTCTCATAGTTCTACATGTGTGGCTTGGTTTTTGGATTCCACTCAGCTGTTATGCAACATCCTGATGTTCCAAAGATGCTGTGTTGGGAAGAGAGGGACATTTAAAACAGACACGAGTAACACAGAGTCAGACCCGTGGTGGTGGCAGGAGATGAACTTAACCAGATGTTCCCCAACCTCCCACGGGCTGTGACTCACAGGTGGCGCCTGGTGCAGTATGCAGTGGCTCAGGGGATATCCGTTCTCCCAGCTGAATTCTCCATCATGTTTAGGTCAGAGCCCTGGTGCAGCCCCAGATTTATGAGCTCCTGGCAAGGATGAGTGCAGATGGAGAAATTTTCAACTTTAACTTTTGTAAGAGGATCGGAAATTATCTTGAGGAATTGTTGCTGCCATGACTTATTAGACAGTTCTATACTCCTGAACCCTTTCTGCTGTGAATCTCCCTGTGCAGTTGACTTTTTCCCCTTTGTCCTCTTCTTGTTCCTCTCTACAATCTCTAATTATGCCTGCAGGCAGGACCCTTTTACTTGACATGCTCTGCTCTTGATATTTTTAGAAGTTTCTTTTTCTGTCCACCATTCTGGATGGATCTGAAATTCCACATGGTCCCATGTATTCCCTTTTGAAAAAACTCAGAGAGCTTGCAAACTAAAGCTGTTTTAGCCTTTCCTCCCTTGGTGGTCTTGACCGTGGATTTGTACCACATGAATTGTATTTCTTGGGTGTGTCTTTCAGTGTGGTGCAATGTCCTGGTATCAAACAATATGTCTTGCTATGAATTTCTTTCCTGTTAATCAGAAAAAAGAAAAAAAAAAAAAGAGAAATGGAAGAAAACTGCCTGATGTGAGTTACTCATCTTTAATAGAAAATATTTTAAATAGTATGTGGAATGAAAAGAGGTTCATGTTGTGTAGAAGTAACTTGTTTTCTACCACATTCAGACACATCCTGTAAAGATAGTCGTGTTCGCCTGCCAGTCTTTTTGGTGTGTAGCTTCTCAGCCTCTGTCCTAGCCAACATCTGCTGGCGATTTAGCAATGATTCTCCTCTTCAGTTAATCAATTGGCATCCACATGGAGGAGGTCTGTATTTACTGTGTCAAAATTTTGACAAAAACATGCATGCAATGAAGCAAGTATGCACAGAAATTCCAATTTCTTTCCATCAACATTCAAATAGTAATAAGAAAGCTGCACACTAAAAACATGCAACTGTGTTTATACAGACAAAGTGTATGTCATTTTTTAAAAAAGGGATGTGTGCTACGGTTGGCAGAACAAACACAGTGGGACCATAAGCCTAAGAACAGAATGATATGTTTAGGGAAGAAAAACAAAGTTCATAAGTTGAAGAACTGAAATAACCATGATTTATTAAGAATTAAGAACTGTGGAGGAAAAAGTTTCCCATCCCACCCCAGCAAAAGCAGAAATCTAAGCAGAATATATACTTGTTCTGGGAATGCTATTGGTAGGTGATGGCTTTGCTGAAAGAAGATGAAGGACAGCTGGGGGATAGGGAGGATAGGAGCCCCAGTTTCTGACATGCTCTAAGGCTGGTGGAACACCAGAGAATGAACACACTTATCCAAGAATGCAGCAGGAGATGGGCGAATCGGTCATACGTATGCACATAAATGTTCACACATACCGTATTCTTATCACTTTATCAAATTTGTGCTTTTTTACAATTAAGTTTCCATGATGTTAAAACATTAGCAAAGGCTGGAAAATTCTTTTTGCCATGGCGATTTCTTTGACTGTAAAATAGCTGAATTCTAACAAATTGAAAAAGAAAAAACTGAATATAATGCAGAATACTTTCTGAACAAGTGATGTATTTATATGTTGTACATGTTAATTTATATATTTGAAAATCCTGGAGTAGATCAAAGCAGGCAATCAGGAAGTCGATGGGGTGGTGTAGCATCCCCTTAGATCGCCAGGGTTTGACGGTGCATGGTTTCTACTTTTTCTAATCTGTGGTCACTAATGTCAAAGAGTGTTAATATCAGGGTCTGCCTGGGACATCTCCCTTTTATAGGGAGTCAGAGTAGAGAAATGGGTCAGAGTCCTGGCAGGATGTTTGGGGTACAGCCAGGGTTGGGGTTTGGGGTGGGTTTTGTCGTTTTCTTTTGCTTCATTCAGTGCTTCCCCTCTTTAGAAATGCCACTGCCAACAGTGGCCTTCCTCCGGACTCTCCATGCCACAGAACGAAGCATCCATGAACAGAGTAATCAGCCTTGCAGATGGCAGCCCTGTGCACCTGCGCCGAGCTCTGGCCCAGCTCTGTGAGGCACCATCCTCGCCCCAGCCCCAGCTGGAGGCTGCTCACCGGCTTCCACAGAGGGCTGTGGCAGGGCCTTTGCTTATGCAGTGGTGTGGCCTCCTAATGTACTGGCTCCTGGAAGTGTGTGCAGGCCTTTCACATGAAGAGTAATGGGGCTTTCTTACCCTGCGAGCTGTGAGCACACTGAGAGCTTGGCGCTCTAAATGTGGTCAGAATTGGAGTCAACAGTATGGGAAAAGAAGAAATTTTGTGTGCAAGACTAACAACTCTTTCTTGAGGAATGTTCCCAGGAATATAACCAAACATTTAGTCCAAACAGGGAGCAAAGTTATTGCCTGAAGCTCCAAGGCGGTCTAGGACATCTCACAAGTGGTTATTAAGTGCTCTCAGTGCTGTCTGGCCCCACACTCCACTAGGGACAAGGACACCCAGAGAGAAGAGGAGTACTCGTCCCCTCCCAGAAACTATCCATGGAGAATGCCCAGATCCAAGCAGTTAGTTTCTGTTGTTACACACTCTGTGCTAAGAATTAAGAGGACGGTTTGTTAGCTGAGAGCTGGTGCCTGGGAAAGGTTCCTGAATGGTGTGGACTGGATGCCAGATCTGAAAGGGAATGCAAGATTTATTTGGTGGAACAAGAGAAGGACATAAGACAATGTGTGGATTTTATATTCTTCCAGCCCGTATCCATTTTGGCTGTAATGATAAACCAGTGTTCAGTTGTGTTTTTTAAATGTGAAGGCCTGGGGGCTGGGGATTTAGCCCAGTGGGTAGAGTGCTTGCCTTGCAAGCACAAGGTCCTGAGTTCTATCCCCAGTACCAAAAAAAAAAAAAAAAAAAAAAAATGAAGGCCCAGGGTGTCTTTCATCAAAAACAAAGGGAAGGGTCAGAACTGGGAGCTGTGTGGGCATTACCAGAGAATACATTTCCATCCATGTCTGAGGGCAGGAACAAATATGGAACAGTGAGGGCAGGGACAGAAAGGAACAGCAGCAGGAGGTGAAAGGCAACAGGAAGGATGGGGGAGAAGAAAGAGACACACAGAGATAGAGGGAGGAGAGGGTGGAAGTTGGGGAGGTGTAATTACTCCAGAAAGGAGCAAGACATCTTGAGATTAGGAGCTGAGGCTCTCCTTCTTAGAAGGCTTAGGGAAACCTCACTCTGGGGCTGGGCATGTGTGATTCTACTTGATCAACAGCTGGAAGGAGCCTGCTGAAGGGTACCTGTGCCATGGCTAGGAGAAAGGAAAAGGGAAGCAGGAATGAGGACCTTCACCTTCCCGTGGTGGCCTTACGTGTCCCGTTTGGTGCAAGAATGTCATTCTTTAACTGTCTACGTATTATCGTATTATTCAGAATTTTAAAAAGTAAAGTCAATTTTAATGGGCTGTTCCAGTAGCACCTCCTCTACTTAGGACACTTGTGAACAGGCTGTAAGATACAGAACTACTTTTGTTCTGCTTAGGCAATTTAAATTTCTAGGCCTCTGTGAAAGCAATGGCACTTGTAATCATTTGTGGCAGATGGGAAGGCATCTCCCCAGCTCCCTGGGCTCCCAGCTGCCGTGTTTTACTTTTCTCCCCTTGTTGCTCTGCATCTAATGAGCTGCCCACCTTCCCCCAGTCTCTTTCTGTAGTATCTCACACCTTTCTGCTGGCAACTGTCCATAGAGCAGCCCCAAGCTTTCTTCATCTGGACATCAGCACGTCCTCCTCCTTCATTACAAACACCACTGTGAGAGCTCTGAGGTAGGAGCCAGGGTTGCAGCTGCGTATGAGCGTCCCTGCTTGTCAGCTGTCACTGTCTAGTTGGGGAGCAGGACAGATGAGTTGACAGTGTGAGTCTTGTTTTGTGGCAAAGGAGCTGGGATGTTTCCAGCGCACAGGAGGGCCGCCCACGCCAGATAGATGAACAGCGCTGATTTTGTGGAGAAGGAGGGGTGGCTAAGCTAGTAAATTAGAGAAAGCAGGGTGGGACGTGGTCACCTTGGAACAGTTTGGAGGTGTATGTGCATGTGACACACATAGTGCACTGCAAGGTATTTTGAAGAATGGCAAGACTGAGGCTAAACATGTGCCCAGGTCCATATTGTGATGGATCTGTGTCATCCATTCATCATTCGGCTATTTGTCTGATTATAGTTTTGAGTATTTACCATGCACATAGCAAGAGACTAAACAGTCTATTTAAGGAAGCAAAAATTTTCAAAAGTTTATCAATGAAAACTATCATAGGGGAGTTGTGGTTAGAAGCTTGATAAGGAAAGGAAAGGAATTTAATATCTGATTAATGTCCTGATCAGAGTCGTCCTTGTGCCCTCTTGTCTCCAGAACTCGCTGCAGACACAGCCACGGTGACCCCGGGAAACTAAATATCTTGTTAAATGGACTCTTTCTTTGACTGAAAATATAAATGTAGGGAAGATGATGGGTTATTCTGCAGTGAGGAAATGAGTCAGGGAATAAGTAGAAGCAAGCTAGATGGTTGAGCAGTTTCCTTAAAAGATATATGAAAGGAGAATCTTGAAAAAGGAATAGGTTTTGACTCAACTTTATATTC
The DNA here is from genome assembly GCA_004026905.1 of Hystrix cristata. NCBI lineage: Eukaryota > Metazoa > Chordata > Mammalia > Rodentia > Hystricidae > Hystrix > Hystrix cristata. The sequence goes on from PVJO010016865.1 coordinate 15,611, forward strand.
AGAACTTATAAAAATGCTGGGCAGTGTGCAGTCAGCAGAGCATTAGTGTATTAGGAGCCATAATCTAGTTGAGTTTCTACAAAGTAACTCCAACCAAGAAATGAAAAATGAGGGTGTTCGATTTCTGCAGAATCAATTTTTGAAAAAAAATGTAGTGAATAATAGATGCAATAGAATGGAATAAGTGAATAATACACTGGGAAGGAATTAGGAGCAAAACAGAGAAAGGAAAATGCTCGGAGATCATCTGATCCATGGCAGAGGATTATAAACTACTACTTAGCAATAAAGATACTTTTGGGCCAAAGGAAAGAATAAGAAAAAATGAAAAAGTAATTAAGATGAAAAAAGATAAGGGAATGTGAAATATTAAACACTTGGGCCATGCAATATTAAAAATAGAGAGCAAAATTAAAATAATTTATAAAATTTGACAGTTTCCACTTAAAAACAAAATGTTTCCTTAGCCCAAGTCGCAGACTAGTGTCGGGCATGGTAGCCCTTGTTCAGAGCCACTGGAGCAGTGAGGACTGCAGGCCCCTGTGTCTTGCATCTCCCCTTCTCAGAGCTCCCTCTCTCCCGGCACCCTGGGCGCCAGCTGCTGTTACATTTCAGTGCTACGGTTACATGTTTGGGGGTTCCGGGGTAAGTACCTGCTGTTAGACAGAATGGCCAAGTTTCCAGAGAAAACCAGAGCGTGATGATTTGCTCAAATGGAAAGTTAGCTCTAAAAAGAGAAGTGAGCATCTTCAGGAGCCTGTATTCTAGGGCCAATGAAATCTCTTCCCTCTTTGCATGCTCTGCTCAGATGTTTTCTCTCTCTCAGGAGTCCTGGAAGTGTGATTCTTGGAGCAGCCTCAGTGTTACTTTGAAGCACCATCCCAGACCTACTGAATCAGAACTCAGTCCTGGGTGAGTTTAGGGGTTTGTGTTTGGGTGGACCTCTCCAGCTGATTCTGAGGTCTCTTCAAGTGTGAAAGCCATTGTCCCGTCTTTTGGCCAGGTTTGTCCTCAGGATACTCTAATTCAACTTTTCATACTTGTGGTCAGCGAGAAAGAGAAAGGCAGAGGGGGGCTCCTTTCAAGGATACTTCTTCCAATCTATGCATTTGGTCATGAATCTGGGACTTCACCATCTTCCTCTCCTATCTCTCTGCCATTTGTTATCTGTTCTCTCATTTATTTTCTGTTTGGTAGCCTTTCTGATACTATTTATTTCTTTCAAAACTTATTTAGTTGCCTCTTTCCATTTTTCATTTTTAACCATCAGACCTCATCTCACTGATTCCTGGGATTCTCTTTGGATGAATTTCAAGTCTGTGTCTCTAGTCCTGGGCTCTGTTCTCAGCCCCAGACCCAGAGTTTAAACTTCTTGCTGGATGTCTCATTCAAACGCAACTCAGTGTCCCCAAAATAAAGCTGATGGTCATCTTCCAAACCTGCTTCCTGTGTGGCTGATGATGTATTTCTCTGTTCAGTCTGCTGAGTGAGGAAACCTGGCCTCTCTCTTCTCTTTCCAATTAGTCCCTCTGACTGGATGATTCTTCCTTAATATATCCCCAGATCTGGCTTTTGGTTATGTTCCTGAATTAGATTATAGGCTCCTTGAGGGACAAGCATGATATTATTCCTCTTAAATCTCTACACTCAGCTCACTGCTTTGCATATTTTAGGTGTTCAAAAAATATTAAGTGAATGTATATAGATAGAAATTATGGAGAATAAAAAAGGCGACAATCATTATTCTCCTAGGAAGAGAAGAGAAATAGCGGATACTTTAAAGGTAAGTTAAAATAATTTATTGACAGCCAAGGTGACTGTTAAAATGCCGGTTGAATTATTAGCCCCAGAGAAGCAAGAGGCTGGGAACCTGGAAGGCTTATCAAATAATGAATCAAAGGATGGTCCCTGCAGCCTCCTGTTAAGAGGCAGAGATATTTCAACATCTCAAGTATCAAGTACTACAATCTTTTATGAGACTAGAAAATCATTGTAGGTCTCATAAATTTCCCTCTTCTCATTGTTCCAAAGGCTTAATTTAGGATGAGTCACTCCATAAATCTAGGCAAAGATGACTAATGATTATAATAACAATATCATAAATTATATAGTGCTTTTCCTCCAAAGGAAAACTGTACCTAATTTATCCTCACAATATTCCTCATTGGTTTGTAGGGCCAGGGATTATTATCTCCGCTCTTCAGATATCTGGGCATGGGAATGCACCTATTCATTTATCCTCACTGCCATTCCAAACCTATGGCTACATCCTCTAGTTCAGAAAAACTTACTTCCAAGTGGATTCCCACTCCCTCCTCACCTGAGTGTCTAGGCTTTGGTTCAGTTTTCTTTTGTTCTGTTTGTCATACCACATTCCCAATCTTACATGAGAAAATTTTGTAATCTCCTTATTGTCTAACTTAATGTTACAGAAATTCAGAGAATTTCTTTAAAGAGGAATTAAAAAGATAGAAAACCATGAAAAATTAATTTTGATCAATTTCCTGATAATAATTTTAATGATAGTTAAGTGATCTATCTCTCTTAGCAGATATTTAAAGTTACTGTAACTTTGGGTATTCTTTTAGGTATATTGTTTATTTCAGATCATATGGCCAGATCGTATAGCCACTGACAACTGCCATAAAATAGGAAGTATGAACTTTTAAAACATGGCCTCAATCACTATTTATTAAATTGGAGGAGATGGGTGTGTAAGTACACATTTATTTATTAAGTAACTTGGCTAAATTCTTAGGATCAATGATACTGTGATCATAGTGTTTGGGTCTTAGGACGTGCATCTATATCTTTTAATATTAAGTTTATTATTTGTCTCATAAATCCATTATATGAAAATACAAACAGAACTTTAGAGTATTTTGTCTAGAAGATCCTACAGGTGAATTAATCTATGAACAATTAAGAATATGATGGCAAAAAGTAATGCCTTGGATTTAAAAATTATTACCTTAGGAGTTCAAATTGCATTGTGTACTTATTTAAAATGACTTCATAGGATGGTAAAAAAGAATGCTAATTTTTTTTTTTTTGGTATTTTGAGACTATGCAGATCAAGCTGGTCTTGAACTCACTATGTAGCCCAGGGTGGCCTTGAACTAGCAGTGATACTTCTGCCTCACATAGTGCTAATATTCTTGGCTCTCCATTCATAGACAGAGTTGCTGATCCTCTTCATGGCCCCATTCCTTTATTTCACAGATATGTATTGATTGCCAGCAATATGTCGGGAACTGTGCTGGGTGCTGAATATGCAGTAATAAACGGATGAAATGGAGTTCTTGGCCTTGTAGAGCTTACAGTATAAACAGAGATAGAGACATGAAACAAAGACGTTCACAAAGGGATGCATGCCTGCAGATTTTGAGAAGTGTTAAGAAGTGAAAAAATGGAGAGGGCTGCAGTTTACAACGAGGAGTCCAAGAAGGCCTGTTTGAGAAAGACTGAAGGGGACAAGTTAGGCTGAGTGGCGTGTGTAGGAATCCACACTTGTGAAGGACCAAGGTGCACCTGAGAACCTGCACAGTGAGGAGCATGACCCAAGGGTGGTGAGAGGGGACAGTCTGCAAAAGGAGATGGGGCAAGGAGGCAGGAAGGGCCCTTTCCAGATGAATTGTCAGCTTATTGCCCCTATTAAGGATTTGAGATATTATTTTACGTACAAGGGGAAACTACCAAAAGGCTTGAAGCAGGGGAGTAAATAGAATCAAATTATTATAAAAAGACCACAGTGGTTCTCTGTGGGAGCAGAGGTTGGAGAGGCATTAGAGTGAATGAATTAGGAAACTCTTGAGTTAGTTCACGTGAATAAATAGTGGTCACTGTAGAGGTGGACAGATTTAAAAATATAATTTAGAGTCAGGTGAGTAAGATGGAGTGGTGGATTGGATGGAGCCAAAATGGGGGTGAAGGACATTGAAATGTCCAGTCACAGAGTCTCTGACTGTGTGAGCCAGAAGGAATCTTAGTACTACCTGGCTCAACTGTCTCATTTTAAAGAGGTAAGGAGGCTTCCTCACACAAATAGTTGTTTTACTAGAGCTAAAGAAATGAGCTTTGTCAAGTTTAAGTCAGTGGAATTAAATACAGTCTACTTATACTTAGTTCTCACTGCTAAGACAACATACTTGGAATGACTATCTCCAGAAATTCGCCATTTATTTTATTGTATAAATATTTGCAATTTGTGTACATGTAGGAAGAATCTTCCAATTTCATTTCCTATGTATTTCGGTGACTCATCAGTTGGGAGGGCCACCTCCTACCTGGCTGATTTCACAGTCTAATGATGTTTAGCCCACACTTTCACTTGCTCAATGTCAGGCATTCTATTTTATTTGGAAATGTAACTGTCACTGATAGTTTTTAACCTTTCTCTAAAAAGAAGATAAGTAACTTTATTATTTAAATAAACCCATGGCAATTTTTTATCTTTTTTTTTTAACTAATGCAAAAAAAAATTGGCTGCTGAGAAATGAGTCACAATTCTTAGTTTGGATCCATGTCATGTATTCCATAAAAGTTCGAGTATTTGTTAAAAGAAATGATAGTTTTTTTTAATCATTCTCTTGGGAGAATAAGGGTTATGGTCAATGTTAATGCTAATAGTTATGTTTTAAAATAATGGTAGCTAATACATACAGAGCCATTTCCTATATGTTAGTCACTGTACCAGAACTGTTAACATGCATTATTTATCTAGAGTCAGATGGCTAACAGTGACAGAACTGAAATTTAAGCCCAAGTTTGTCCAGTTCCAGGGTTCACATTCAAAATCATTCTCCTGTAATAATTTATTCATGTGTTCATTCAGTAGATGTCAAAATATTGTGTGCTGGTGTCTTAGACACTTCCCAGTTCCTGTGACAAAATGCTTGCTACCTGCAACTTAAAGGAGGAGAAGTTTATTCTGGTTCATGTTTTCGGTCCATGGTCAGCCGGCTGCAAGGGAGAAACAGGATGGCAGAAGGGAATGGCAGAGGAAAAGAGCATCAGCCCAGGCAGCCGGGAGGCAGAGAGAGAAGGGAGGAACCAGGGACGAGCACACACCCTTCCAGGCCGTGTTCCTAGTGACCCATCTTTGACCAGGCCTCGCCTGCTAACTTTACAGTCAGCTGCTGAACTCGTCAGTGGATGACTCCACCAAGGAATACAGCACCCCCGAGATCCAGTCACCATCCACACACCCGAGCATTTGGGGGGCTGGTTTAGATCTAAACCATAACAGCCAGGACATACAGTGGACAAAACAGACAAATTCCTGCCCTCCTAACGTATTCTAGTTTGGGGTAGGGAAGAATAGGGTAATAAAACATACTTAAATAAATGTGTAATGTGCTAGACAGTGATAAATGCTGTAGAGAAAAATAAGCCTTGATTAAAAGGGTGGTTGCATTTTACATAGTGGGGAAATGTCACTGGGAAAGTGACATTTCAAGGACAGGAAAGACTGAGGTCTGAGGCTATTGAGGGAAGAGCATTCCAGACAGAAAGAAGGTGGTACGTGGCTCTGCCTCGTAGCTGCCCCACATGTTTGGGGACACAGAGGGAGGCCGGTGTTGTGAGATTAGAATTGGGGAGCGGGGAATGTGATGGAGGAAGAAGCAGGGGAGCAGGGAATGTGATGGAGGAAGAAGCAGAAGGCCAGGTCATCCTGTAGGGCTTGTCAAGGCACGCTAAGGTTTTACTAAATTCATTTGTTAATTATTCGCTTATTAACATGTAAGACACACAGCCATAGGTGATGTGTGAGAATGCTACCTGTCACGCTTGCACAAGGCAAGTCTTATTCTCGCTGTCACACCCACGCCTTGAAGTAAGGATACATGGCAGGGCTGCTGCTCTCTGACTCACCTAGGGAGGGGTGCTGACTCAGGAAGTCAGCCATGTGGCTAAAATTTTGGTAACTCAGAATGGTTTGGGTTTTTTCAGCTTTACAACTGGTCCCTAAAGCCATTTTCAGAGAGCGTCAGAGCAGTGATTGTGAAACTTGAACATATATATTAAATACCTCAGAGATGGATTCAAATCAAGCTCTGATTCAGTCTGTCCCAGGAGATGCTGGGCCCTGCATTTCTGACAAGTTTCTGGTTAAGTCAGGGCTACTGGCCTGGGCCACACCTTGGGAAGGAGATCTTTAGAGTTGGCAGACAACTTCCCCTCTGTCATCTCATTCCAGTTTGGATCTTCATCAAAACCCTGAGTTAATTGGTTCAGATACTATCATCTTAATTTACAAATGAAGAAACCAGATCTCCAGGGTGAAATGACCTGGTCATATGGCCAAATAACAGAGCTATGACTTGAATTTGGTTCCTTGGCTGTGAGACAACAGCTGCCCTGATGGCTTTTAAGCTCTCATACATAAAAAGCACAGGCTAATTAGTGTTTTTGGCTCCTGCATGTGTACACACACACGCGCACACACACACACGCACACACACTCAAGGCTGCAGTGGAAGAGGGGTTGGGAAGAACGATAAAGTCCCCACCCGCAAGCTGCAGCTGCCCAGAGGCCAGCCTTGGCAACAGTCTCTGGAAATAATCCAAACATCACAACACGCCCTGGAAATGTGCCTATATCGCCTGCAATTCTGGCCCCACCTCGGATGTGAACGTGTTCTTCACATTTGCTTTGCACGTGAGCTAAACTGCATTTCATCCACCTCCGAGGCAATCTGGTCCTGAGTTCTTACCCAAGTTATTTACTGTCAGACGGCAAAAGATTGTTCTTCTCACCCAAGGAAAGCGCTGTTCTCAGAGAGGAAGCCTATCACTTCCTACTGAGCCCCAGCTTTCTGGGAAAAGCAGAAATCTTTGAAGCGTTTCCAACCAAATCCTTGGAGAGGTAAACATATTTTCAGCTGCAGGATTCCAGGTTAAAGAAATGTGTCCCCCACTTGTTTACAAAGCAGTGTAGCAGCTGTTAGGAGGCATCCACCCCCACTGGACAGACAGAGGCATGTGGAAGATGCGCCGAGCCCCGCACAGTCTGCTCGGCGCCCCTCGGGGAGGATCTCATCACCATCAGCCACCAGCAGCGCCAGGAGCTCAGGGCATGGGGAAGGCAGATGAGACATGCCTGGCTTCTCTGATTCCGTTTCGTTGTGCTCTTTTTATTAATGTGGAAAAAAAAAATCAAGCTTCTCTCAATTTTTTCTATAGATGATGGGTAAGGAAAGAATCTTTCCTGCACCCCTTATCCACCCACCTGGTGCTTCCTTTTCTGGAGTAAGAAGCCAGGTTTTGGACACAGGCGTTAATTTGTTGTGTTAATTCCTTCTGTCTGTGCTTGCCTCAAAGCCCACTTTCTCTCCTGTGGTCTCTGCAAAGGCCCCCTTGGACATACCAGGTTGCAGCGATTGCTCACTTTTCTAATGGTACAGCGTAGAGTGTTTTCACTGCTCATTGGACATCTGTTCTGCACCACTTTATATGGTTAAGAATAAGAGTAATGATAACAGTAGCTGACATTTATATGTTTATTCATAGGTTAGTGTTATTATCCTTTATTTAAAATGAGAAAATCGAGGCAGAGTGAAATTAGAATTAGAGTTTGCCCAACGTCATACAGCTCAAAAGCTAGACTCTAGGGCTGGAACAAGATATGTTTGAACCCTTGTTATCTTTTAAATATGTAATAATAATGCCTCTTCTATTACACAGGGATAGTCATCTGTAAACAGCCCTTGAGGAGTAACAATATTTAGTTAATATCCCCATATGGTTCAAGGTTAGGCCAGTCCGAGATTGCCATGGAAAGCCAAATTCAAGGTTGTGGGCAGTAAGAATTATATAAGACTGAGTATACCTGTGTCCATCTTTGTGCCCAGAGGAATAAAGTCAGCCTAAGAAAGCAACATAGAAGAAGGCAGAGAGATGGAACAATACGGTTCTAAAGGCAGATTAGAGCTCAACTGACCCCTGAGCTCAACTGGACTTTATTTCTAGAATTTTCAATTATAAAAACAAATACATTCTGTACTTTTGCCTATGGTGTTTGTGAGTTAGAATTTTTCTTCTTGCCATCAAATAAGTCCTTATAATATAACCCATTAAAAAAACCAAATTAAAACTAACACTTAAATTGAAGTGTATGACCCCTCTTCCTTGAGGTAACAGACTTGTTTGCCCAGGAAAGCTTTGCTCTCATTTTCTGTCTGGACCAGTGTTGCCCAAAAGTACTTCCTGTGATGATTACAATGTTCTTGAAATGGTCTAGGTCGGCACTGTTCAATACAGTTGTCATTAGCTGCGTATGCTATTGAATACTGTACTTTGTAGCTAGTGTAACTGAGGAATGGATTTTCAATTTCATTTACATTTAATTCATTTAAAAACCCAAATATGGCTAGTGGCTATCATACTGGGCAGCATAAAACAACCCTTCTCTGTACTTTATAGGCAAATATAGATCAACCAACTTGATGACTCTGATGCAGTGAGTGACATGGATTATAGCTCATTCACTCTTTGTTTCTGATGGGTCCCCAGGAATCCTTTAGATCTGTGATTCTGAAGCCCATGGGTTTTCCACATCTGAGACTCAGAGGGGCGAATCACTTGCCTAGGTCTCTGTTAGTATAACAGCAAATAAGGGAAAGCTCTTTTACTTTATAAACATGACTCTCTCACTCTGGTCTGTCTATCCTATGTGAGACTTGGTGTGAGAAAGGCCCAGGGACCTCATTATAACTTGAACTCCTCATGGTCTGGGTCATGCTGACGCTTGTGATAGAAATGAATAATAATAATAATAAAAAAACCAGTGACAAACACAGAAAAAACCCAGAAATATCCAGGTGTGCTCTTACACAGAAAAACGCAGAAATATCCAGGTGTGCTCCTATTTGTTTTACAATTCTTCATCTATGTTTGCAGAAAAAAGGCAGAGACAAATCATAAGGTATTAATTTAACTAAAATTCACCTAATCATAAGAGTTTCTGGAATCAGGCAGACTGAATTTAAATTTTGATTTTATCAATTAGCACAGGTAAGACACCAATGATTCATGCTTTTTAAATAGTGAATTATTGAAATTGAAAAATGGGGATAGTAGTGTCTGTGTCATGGTGTCTTAGTGAGTAGTGAGTGAGTCAGTACATGGAGGGACTTAGCAGAGTGCCCAGCACGTACTACTACAGATATCCAGTATCCAGGGTTTGATATTGTAAGTGATCCAGAATCCAAGCTGCGTTGATGGTTCTGCAGTAACTTTACACACTACAAATCATCAGTAGCCCATGGCAAACTTTCAGTGAGACATCTGGCTGAAAGTTTGAATGAAGTTCCTCTTCACACATTACCCAATCTCAAGTAAGGCAAACAGAGACCTAGGAGGTCAGAAAGAGGAGAGTCTGCTTGGCACCATTACTGCTTTTCACTGTTTGGCAACTTTCTTTTTGTCTTTTAAGAATGTTGAGGGTTCTGGGAAGTGGGGATTGAAAATACTCGTTGCTTTTTCATTCCTGAGAGCTGAAGTGCTAAACAGCGTAACAAAGAAATTAAGCACTAGCTCCCCTAAGGTCCTGGTGAGGAGGCCGTGTCCTTACCCAGTATGCCTGCCTGTGTGCTACTCAAAGTAGTTAGGTAGGAGTCCAGGAAGCATTTATTCTACAAATATTTATCGAGCACATCTTTCTTTCCAGATATTGTGCTGGCCACTGAGGACATAGCAATGAACAAAATAGACAAGGTCTACAGCTGCCATTGTAGAGACTATAGTCTAAAGATGTCACCTTATGACTAAGCATAGGGGATGCTTTGCTGCTTTGCCTTTAGGATACTGGTCATCTCCAAAATTTACCCTCTTGTGAGGACAGCATCTATATGGTGTGTAGACATAGTTCAAGACAATATTGTTCCATTAGGTACTGAAAGTGTCGTCTAGTTATTTATACTCTTCATGCAAAGGAAATATTTCTGTGTTCAAGTAAAGCAGTTTAATGTCTGAATTCTGGTGTACTTCCTAGAGGAAGAACTTTATAATGTTGTACTATCACATATTGAGACCCACGCATTGTCAGCTGATTTTATCCAGACTGGTCTGTAATACTTCAAATGGGAATAAAAGTGCTATAATATGGAACACTGAGAAGCAGGTTTGTTGGTATCAAGGATCTCACCAGCTAGAGCAGCCACTGAAAGTCTTTATTCTGTAAGCATCAGTGCGATGCCCATTTTATGCCAGACACTGCTTGGATTTTGAAAGCACTGAGGCGGCTTGCTTCTCAGGAAGGAGGCTGTTTGCAGTAACTTACAAGCAGTAGAGTTTTGTGAATTTGGATGCTGACAAAGCATTTTCAAAAACCCAAATTTTCATGTCTCATCACAGGTGACTGCAGTATGCAAATAAAATCACTCGATAGGGACAAAAACATGGAAGTAGAGATTTATTTTAATTCCTTTTACTGTAACAGACATTTATTACATCACATGCTGCCCCACTCGAGGTACCATAAATAATACTGCACATTTATCTGGATTCTCTTATGTCCCTCTCACTACTTTCCTCTGAGGTGAGTGTTATTTTTGTTGCCATTTTACAGATGAGGATTTTGGAGGCATGAGTTACAGTGACCTCAAGCAGATCTGGGCTGCATGCAGGTGTATTTGGCCCCCAAGATATTCTTTAAACGACTGTACTCGACAGCGTGGTTGTGTGGTCGACTTCTTTATAGTTGCTGCAATGTTTTATCTATGACTAGCTCTCAATAAATATTGGCCAGTTGTAGGTTTGAAGATCTACTGCGGGGTGGGATGGCAGTCAGAGATTCTAGGTTTAATTCAAATTTTAAAAATTTGTTTTCAGTGTCTTCTTGACCCAATTGTCACTTGCTATTTCTGTATACTTTTGAATTTCAGATAAACTGGGTTGAAATGACCAGTTTTTACATATGGTTAATGTTCAACTGGTTAACGTCACTTCTAATTCCAAATTTTCTCCTCCTACCTCCTTACATGTTTTTTCCAACCTTACTTGATGCAAAATTTACTCCCTACATGTTTCCCTATGACATGTAACCTTATAGTCTCATGTTTTCTAGTACTTTTCCTGAAGATTTGGAGATCAGTTAACAATATTTTGCTAATATCCTGCTGGCATTTGGCTCTCAAACTCGCTTTCCTCTTCACTGTTTCTAGACACCCCCGCTCACATGCAAGCTCCCCCAGGCCTCTGAACACCTGAGCCTAAGCCCCTACCAAGAGACTCTCTTCTGGCAGCATCCTCTTGACCATTCTAATTTCCTTCTTTTGGAAATTGGGTAAATAAAATCCCTAATTTTTTACAGTAATTGATGGGTTAAGCATGTTATGTGCATTCTCATATAATCCTTATGGCAATTCCATGAATTAGATGTTAGTGCCCTCCTTTTATGATGAAAAAACATACTAGGAGTTGTGACTTGTCCAGGCCCAGTTGTCACTGGAGGAGTTGTTTTTAGGACCTTGATGCTTTTTCTAGCCCACCCTGCCTCCTCAGTCTGACAGAGATATGTGGCTAAGGAATGGAGGGAGTTCTTTCTCAGCTGGCCAGCTTTGGCAGGTTTTCTCCATCAAAGGTTTGGTTATTCTGGGGAGGATAATTTGCTGCAAGGAGCAGTACTGGGCATGGTAGGTTGTCTGGGATCCCTGGCTTCCACCTACTAAATGTAGTCCCTACCACTCATTCTGGCAAGTGGTGAGACGCTCCTGTTCATGGGCGGGGGCCACCTTTCAGGGAAGGGTGGTCCATCCCCTGTGAAGACTAGACAATCCCTAGATAAGGGGGCCCTCATTTCCAAACCAGACTGCTTAACTGGAAGTTGGTATTCATATAATAACTTCTACTAATGTTAAAATGGAAACATGAAACAAAATAGTCAAAGAAGAAGAGTGATAGTTCTTCCTGCACATTTAATAATGGGTCCACGGGAAAGCCCAGTTACAAGGTCTTTCTCACTCGTGGAATGAGATGGTGGGTAGAATCTGAGATTACAGGGAAAAAAAAACAGGGAGCGATGTTTTGGGAAACAGAAAGAGGGAGGAACCAGCGTTTAGTGTGGATATCATGGGGTGAGGCTGAAGGGGGTCTGCACAGAATCTTTTTTTGATCTTGGCTGCAAGTAACTGCACAATCTTGAGCAGTGTCCTCTGGAGGTGCAGAATGAAGGGCTTGCATCGGTGGATAGCTGAGTCCTCTTGGCCCTGTTCCTTGGTTCAGGGGCCTTCAGGGATCAGAAATGCTGCTTATTTTGTTTACTGATATTTCTTAATACTTTGGTTATTGTGTATAGTTTAGTTCTGCTAATGATTTCCATATTTCTCAGCTGCTTCAGCCTGAGTCATCTTTATCCCTCAGGAAGAAGGAAAGTCAAAGCCCATGATTTGATTCTGTTCAGAAACCATAACCCTCGGGCCTGTGCTCAAGGCCTGTGCTATCCTGTTTATTCCTGCTGGCAAGTTGCGAGCTCTGGAGGAGGGAGATACACAGTCTTAAGTGCGAGTAGAGTCAGACGTGCTCAGTGGAAACAGTCTGGCTGACTCTCAACAGAATCCCAGCTCTCTTGGCTGTCCTCCAGAAATCATGTCTGCTAGGATTTCTGCAACAGATCTGATAGTTGCTGACTTAGAGGACTTGTATGCTGCTTGTGAATTCATGGTGATGGTCCTAATTCCAGACACAAATTCCCATTGACAGTAAGAGACTAGAAATGTATAGAAAATACACTGAAAGATCATTTGTGAACTCTGTGTGTGTGTGTGTGTGTGTGTGTGTGTGTGTGTATGAGAGAGAAAGAAAGAGGCAGAGGAAAAGAAAGAAAGGGAGAAAGCGTGTGTTATATGAAAATAATTTACACCGGTAGAGACTAGATGCCCTATAAAAGGAGTATTTTGTAAAGATAGGTATGTTGGGAAAGAAGTTGGACTAGCATGATCTGTAATGGTTTTCCTCACATGAAACACAACCTCACAATAGTCTACTAAAACACAGGAAGCTCTACCAAAGAGTTAGTGTATGTAAGTTTTGAATATTAAGAGCAGCAGGGTAAATAGACCCAAGATATAGGAGAGCTGCTTGAAGTTACCAAAATTTACTGATTGGCTTCCTTAATTTTGCACTGTAGAATATCAAGTAAACTTTTTGGTAGATGATTAGATTATTTAAATTATTTTTATTAGTACATGTTTGCGATACATAATGGATTCATTCCTCATGGGGAGTTGGTACATATGTATATTGCGTCTTAATCCTTTTTACTTCCCTCTTTTGTTCTCTCTCCCCTCTTCCTCTATCCCTAGATTCCTTTCCACCTGCAAAAGTTCTGCTTCCCTGTTTCCTGCCATCTAACACGACTAGGTTATTTTAAGGATATTTTTCCTTCTGAAGTATAAATGACTTCTTATGTTTTTCATTCATTCAATGAATATTTCCTAGAAACCTGCTCTACCCCAGATGTCCCAGATATCATGCACCCACTGTTTTCATTTGTATGAGTTTGTACATGAGTATGGTAAGGAGAAGAGTTATGAGGATAGCAGGGAACTGATTGTATACCTTTTGTAAATTTGACCTATATTTTCCAAGTGCTAATTCCAAAGGTGCAGAGGAACATCACATCGATATCTAGTCATTGTTTTGTGGGGTCCAGTGAAAGATGAGTGCTTGTTCAAAACTTAGTAAGTTTAAGATGACAGCATCAGAGAATGATGCCAAATACATGGTCTTTCCTAGTGCTGGGCCATGTGTGACCACAAGGTCACCTACGGATGAAGCACCACTGGTCATGTAGAATAACCATCTGAGTCTTGAGTCTGTGTTTAAACTGGGCTAATGCTAACTCCCTTAGGGTGATGGTAAAGAGAACTCGCAAGGATGCTGTGTACCAGTGTTTGTTAAGCTTATTAATGTATTTATCAAGCTTATTAAGTATACATTTGGTGCTTAATAAGTGATCATATTAAAAGGTAATAGTATTAAATTGAATTATAGCATAAATGAAAAGTTATTTGGCTAACTTATGTCAAGAGTGTATTTTTGGTAGGAGGAAACATTTTGCTAAGAAATCTTGCTTTTGCTTTGGATTTTTTCTTCTCAAATTAATAGGCCTCTACTGATTTCCTGTTGAAAGAGATAAGAGTTTGGTTGTGGGCCACATGCGTGTCATGCATTAATTCCTGGGTAGGAAATATATGAAATTTAAAGAAATGCTTGACTCATATGCTTAGTGGCTCACCTTGAATATTTGCAATCATAAAAATGTCTACTCCAATACTTTCTAATTTAAGTGGAATATCTTTGTCACAGAGTTACCACACACAAGCAAGTTTCCAGATTCTTGAATGTAGGTGCCTTATTTACCTGAGCTGTTAAAAAGAACTTTTTTAAATGCCAAAAGCAGAAATTGTAAATTTCTCTTTAATATTTAACAGCTGAAATGATTTAAAATCCAATCTCATCTTCAACCCCTCAAAACACCTTTGAAGGGAAACAACAATAAAATCTTTTAAGTCATAAAGAATATTTTAAAAAGTTATGCGTTAATAAAAAATACTCCTTTGACATATTTTCCTTCCCTGGAAAACAAAGTTGTGAATAAGTCAAAGTTAAGTAGTTTGAAGATGAAATATCTTCATTTACCTAATGAGTTATCAAGACAACATTTCAGACAGACTAATTGAAAATTTAATACTTTATTCAAATTTAGTTCAATGAGATGGTGGAAGGGGATGAGCTCTTTGAAGCGATTATATTTTTTTTCCTTTCATTGCCAAGTTGCCCCTCTCTTTTGTCTCCTCTGCAGTTTAGTTTTTCTAAATTTTCACTGGAATAGGAATGTCAAGGGTTTGCATAGGGATATCCTCCTTAACTCTGCACAGCACTATCAAAATCCACTGAGAGGCCCAGAGGGTGAATACCTCCACAATGAGAAGCCTGAGGGTGTAGAGGGACTTCTTACCCAGTTCATGGAGGATCTGATGTTCCTGGTAAAATCCTAACCGCCCCCCCCCCCCCGGGCACCTTGAAGGCTCTAGGGCGATGAGGACTTACTGCCCTGTGCAGAGAGTCAGGGTCTATCTGACCAACCTTGTGTGGTTTAACTGGTTGCCTGAGCTGAGACATACCAAAGGGCAGTAAAATTCTCTCTCTGTCTAACATATTCCTGTGTCTTTCTGTGTTACCCTGGAGCTTAGCTCCAGGTTGTCCACCGAAGTGGTCTTGAACCTTGCGTTAGTCAGCTTTCCGTCACTAGAATAAATGTCAAAGATAGTCAATTATAAAGTGAAAGTGTGTGTTTTGGCACACAGTTTTGGACATTTTAGTCCATGGTCGATTTGTTTTCATCCTATGGTAGTGTATCATGGTGGGGATGAAGGAGAAGCAGAAAAGAGGAAGAGGAAGAGATGGGGGTCCCACTGTCCCCTCTGCAGGTACAGGCCCAGTGACTCGAAGGCCTCCCACTAGGCTCCATCTTTTAAAACTTCCACTACCTTCCAATGGCATCATACTGGGGACCAAATCTTTAACACATGGGCTTTTGTGGGGAACACTTCAGATTCAAACTATAGCAAACCTCAAAATCTTCCTTAGAGGTCTTTGCCCAAAGCTGACGACTTCTTATTCTATTGCCCCTTCCCCTGAGCTCTGCCAGGATTGGGCCTCATCTGTGCCATACATGCATGGACTTTTTACTCACTCCCGCCCCACATACTTGGCCATTTTTCCTCCATGCCAGATTCTCCTGGACTTCTCCCACTCAGGAGAAACTTGATCATTGCCCCTCTAGTTAGTGAGAACTTTTTGTTCTTATCACATTTGACGCAGTAGATTCTTCCAGGGACCGGTTATGGGTTAGATCATGCCTCTACCTCCCGATTTATATGTTCAAATTCTAATCTCTAGTGCCTCACGATGGGATCTTTGTGGAGATAGGATTTTTGTAAAATAATGGAATTAGGATGAAGCCATCAGTGTGCACCCTAATCCAATACAACTGGTGTCTGAACAAAGAAGGGCAATATGAAAATGGGCTTGCATACAGGGGGAACACCAGGGAACATAAAGACAGCCATCTATAAGGCATGGAGAGGCCTGGGACAGATGCTTCCTTCACAGCCCTCGGAAAGCACCACATCTACCAACATTTTATTTTAGATTGCCAGCTCCCAGAGCTATGAGGTAATAACTTCCTGGTGCTTATGCCACTTAGTCTGTGGTACTTTGTTACGATAGCCCCAGTAAATGAGCCTTTAGCACCTTCTGGTAACGCTGCCAGTTCTTTTTCTTGACCTCCTACATAGGGCCCTCGAAGGTTCAAACCTTAGTCACATCCAGCCTGAGCAACTTAGTGAGACTCTGTCTGAAGATAAAAAATGAAAAAAAAAGACCAAGGATGTAGCTCAGGGTGAGGGCTCTGGGTTCATTCCCCACTACCAAAAAAAAAGAGGGTTCAAAGCTCACGTGGTGACAATCACTCTTTTTATGCCTGAGAATATGTTGCTACCAATATGGGAAACTTTCCTTCCAGGTCCACAGCACACCAATTTCTGCACCTTGCAAGTCTCTCTGTTCTCTTGGGACCCAAGTTTCTGGAGAGTTCCTGGGCTGACAGTGTCCACATCTCTAGTTATGGAGTCAGCCTGGTCTTTGAGCAAAAGTGTTCAGTCAATTTCTTCAGACTATCTTCGTCATAACTGGAGTGAGTGAAAGTCAGCCAGCCCTCAAATTCCCTCCAGGAAGGACAGTTACCAGTGAGCGGTCCTGCAGCTGCAGCATGGAGGGTGACAGTGGGCCAGTCGTGCCATCAGGGGCACAAATCAAATGTAGCCAATTCCTTGCGGTCGGATGCAATATTGTTTCCTCTGCCCTCCCTACGAGCAAGTGGTCAGAGCCATAATTACTCCTGATGGCAGGTGGCAGGTCTACATCACATCTTGACATTAGCTTTTAGCTGTTTTTTTTATAGCTGCCACTGTGCTCAGTCAAATACCTGTCTGTCATCACAATCAGACAGGTCTTAATGTCTCTGCATTACAGAGGAGGACCTCGGCTCCCTTCCAGCCCGTTTATTATGGTCCCAGCGTAGCATTTTATCACACATTCCTCACGCATAGCCTCCTCTCCACCACCACGGAAATCTTCCAAGTTGGCAGCTTTAGTGTCTACTGCCATTAATCTTCACTAGGCTGGGATCACGGGGCAAAGGATGATTTATTGCAATTACCTGTTATAGTGCAGAGCTCAGGTGAGCTCGGCTCCGATGCATTTACTGGGCTCCCTTCCATTCTCCCACAGCCAAGGAGTAAAAACGTGTCTGCTTTGTTTCCAGGTATATCTGCTTTCATTTAGCCCCTCCAATGTTAGTTAATTAGCGAGGAAGTAGAGAAATAGATTTAGATAGTATTAAGGTTATGTATAGACATGGCAAAGCCTGGCTATTCAGAGCCAGAACTGACACTGACATTTGACAGTCCATTTAATTTCTTTGTTGTTTCTGCATTTTAAGAAACATCCAAAGGAAATTCGAAATTGCACTTATCTGACACTTTCTGCACCATCTGTTCCAGGTGATTAAAACCAATCTGCATATAGTGTTGTGTTTCGTTTCCAATTGCTCGCTCCCTGGGATGCAGGGGGCAGTGCGTGAAGTGGGGATAATGTGTGCTTGGGTTCTGCAGGTGAGGGAGGAAGAAGGGGGTGGGGAGAAGGGGGATAAAAGGGGAGAAGAAAGTGGCACAGTAAACCCTTTGCAGCAGAAATAAATGTGTTCCTGAAAGTGGCTCATTGTTTTCTCGTTACTCACTTTAATGGCAGCTTCTTGTCTGCTAGAAGTTAAAAAGCCTCAAAACTCTTATGTGCCTGGCCTGGTAGAAAAGTAGCAATTTTCAGGATAGATTAATGGAATTAAAAAGCTCTTTTGGTATTGCATCCAGGATCTGATCATTCTCAAGTTTGACATAATATGTAGAAGACACTATTAGGTATCAATTAGGAACAATAAATCATTTGTATTCTACTGGACAGAGAGGAGTTGGACTAAGTGATTTTTAAAGGATCCTTTCTGGGTCCTCAGGACTCAAGCCAAAGGTAAGTCTGGGATTGTGATCTCCTAAGGAGATGGTAGGCTGAGAGAGAGAAAGGCCTTGCCATGATTCCTAGATGAGGTGGCTGTAACATTGGCTTCTATTTCCATCTCTGCCTACTCTGTCTAGTTCTTCTCTAATTCTGCCATTGAGTCTGCGCATGGGGCTGCTGAGAACCACAGAGACACTGGGATTCTACAATCTCTGCCCCAGTGGATCCCTGACACGCTTTGATAAGGAGCCATTTCCCTCGTGTTCTGCTGCCACTTTGGTTGTCGAGGACTTCACAGAAGACTTGGTGAGGTTACAAAGAGCCTGAAGCTTGCTAGTAAGACCTGGATCTAGCAGATATTCCATTATCCTGGGTTTTAAATGGTCTTGCTTTCCTGCACCAGCGTTCCAATACACAGAATATATCCTTCGAGGTATAGCTGGGAAAGAAGCAAAGTGTTGTTGAAAATGTCTGTGGCCGGGGATGACTACCTGATGCACTCAGATTGCCAAATTTAAAGTTTTATACAAAGGTTTTTCTTTCGCATGTTCTTGGGGTATAACTGTGGGGAAGAGCAAATTTCCTTAGGTAGAGGTTACTACTTAGGGTTTCCTAATTTCCATGTTAAGGAAAAGACTGTTGAGGCAGGGAGACATTTCTTTCTTACCCATAACATGTGGAGTTTTAGCACAATTAAGTGATTTGCTTAAGGTTGTTCAGCTAATAAGGAAGATGGTTGGCACTTAATGCTCATAAACAGACTGCTTCTAAAATGGATCCTAGTGGTCACTGGCTCCTCGTATTTCTTCCCTTGCGTAATTTCCTTAGTTGCTGGTTGGACCTAGAGACTAGCTTTTTTAATGACTAGAATATAGTCCAAGTGCTAGAACATCCATCCTAAAACCGGATTACAAAAAGTCTGAGATTTCTGCTCTCCAGCCACTGGCTCAGATGACACCAATTACCATATGACCTGCCCTCTGGAGGGGCCCATGTGGTGAGAGTCTGAGGTCTCTGGCCAATATCCAGGGAGAAGCAAGCCCCTCTGAACAAAAGCCTGTGAGAACTGATTTTTGGCAACAGTGTGGCTGCAGTTCAAATTCAGAGCATTTAAGTGAGCGATGTAATAAGAGCTTCTGTTTTAAGCCATTATATTTTGGGAGCATTTTGTTATGCATCCATAGATGACTAATTCAGCAAGAAAATTTTAAGCAAACAGGAATCTTCCTACAATTTTCCTTGCTATAGAGAGGAATTTAGGAAACGGTCCATTTGTCTTGGAATCTTGTGAAGAGTTATAAATAAAATCAATGAAGAAATAATAATAAAAATGTTTAAAATTCTGAATGACAAAGATACCAACCAGTCAGAAAATATCACCCATACCCTGGGTAGAGTGTTAGTCCTTTAGTTACCAAATTACAAAAGTTTCAAGGTGGCTCTGGGACAACACGTGAGGCAACAGTTAGTCACTTGGGAGACTCAAAGAAGAGGGTGACTCTGAACTGGAATGAGTATGTACACATTTCAACAATCAGCATGGCCATAGTGCCTGCCTCCTGGATATCAGGCCTCAGCCAGTCCAAAGGAGCTTGGTTGGGTAGCATTATCTGAATCAGAAGGCACAGACCCTGGGGCTAAGGGAGAGATGTGAGAAACTCTTTGTGTTCTTCCCTCTGACTTGCTCAGCAGACAGTCTTGGGCTCCACCGCTTGGGTAGCAAGCCTTATCTGTTGGCTTATTAGGAAGTGGTCTACTGCAAGCCCAGAGGGTTTGGGCAACCTAGCTGGAAGCCCAGGTTTTGCTAACATAGCCTGTCTTCAGTTCTCATGTAGTAGTGTATGCAGTTCCTCAGTGTGCATCAGCCTGGGCAAGGGGAAGTCTTTTAAACATTCAGCTGCATGCTTGAACTGGGGAAATCACAGCTGCTCCTTGCTTTTGATAATGCCAGGAAAAATGGTAAATAAATAAATAACCAGGGCCCAGGGTTCATTTACTGACTATCCAAAACTGTGCATGTAAGCCATACATATCAGGCACATCAAAGGGAAATAAAAGCATCGTTTAGTAATAACATGGTCTCCTGTGGTCTCCTGCTTAAGCCAAGTGTTAAGTTAAAAGAGGTAAATCAGGGGTTTTGAAACATAATTTTATACTTAGTCTTCTTCTTCATTCCTAAAAAAAAAAAAAAAAAGAACATGATCTAGGACAACTTCGTAGGTTAGCAGGATCTGGGACAGTTTCCTTTGTAGTGAAAGGGGAAAATTTTAAAAATAATTGTTAACAATTATTCTTTATTTACCCATCAACATGGGAATTTCTCTATACATAGGAATTGTGCCATGTCGAAAGTGCATATATTTGAGGGCCTTACAATATGCCTTGTGACAAGGGTTGGTGTTCAGTTGAGTGGGGAAGAAACAGGGTAAGAAGCAGACTGAGAACACTGATCTGCAAGGGAAAAAAGACCCAGGACACCTTCCAACCTGGTCTTACCTGGGGACATCCAGGGCTTTGACTGTGTGTTGGTGGGGCACAGCTACACAGAGAGGGCGGCGGGGGTGCCTGTGTCAGTGTCCATCTTTTGTACCATCGGAGGGGGAGTGCTGTGTGTCCCGTCACCTGGGACCCGTCCCTGCCTGCAGCTCCTCAGCCCCACCCCAGAGCTCCTGCAGCCCCACAGCTTCCTGGCTCCACTGCACTCCTGCTGCAGGCACTGAGGCCTCCCTTGTGCTGTGCTCCATCTTGCTCTGACTTCTCATGGCCCCCATCCGGGTGCTTTTCACTTCCAGCTTACTGCATCGTTCAGTATTTAAAACTGCTCCTCCTGCACCTGCTCCCCACTAAAATGATGTCTTTCTGTTCACTGTAGCCTCACTGAATGCACCTGCCATTCAGAGGCGTGTGGCTCTGGAGCAGGTCAGCTGGGGCTCAGATACCAACCTTTCTGCTTATCAGCGTTGTAGTCAGGCAATCACTTAAACTGGCTGAGCCTTGGCTTTCCAAGGTTAATTTGCAAAATTCTCTAGGCCTCATCTGTCTTTTCCTTAAAATGGGAATCAGTAATCCTTACCTCACAGGGTTGTTGAAAAGATTAAGTGATTTACAAGTGTAAAATATCTCACATGCTGATTTGCCTCATGGAAAGTCTTAATGATTGATACATACACATGTGATTTCATACTACTCCATTACTGTGAGTTCTTTTGAATGTTAGATAATTTTCTCCTCTTGACCTCCCTACTAAGTAAGTGTCATTATTATCCCCTTTGCTTAAATTACACAAGAAGTTCAGCTCTCTCAGGTTCATATGTCTATCGGAGGAGATTTGAATCTCAATCAGAATTCAGAACCTGCCTTCAAGGTCTCTTTAGATGATAAGAGACCTTGCTTCTTCTCTCTTTCACTCTTTGCTCTGGCCATGGGCTGGTAAAATGTTTGCGTTTCAAATGGTTTACCCATACTAAGGGACAGGTAGAGTCCCTTAGTGAAAAGTCATCATCAGTGTATTTAGGAAGATCACCTGCTGTTGACAATGACTCTTCCACATGTCATTCAGTGGAATGACACTGTGTTCAGTGGATCCTGGTAGTGAGTCTGAAAGCGAACCATACCTTGAAAGATCAAGCATCACTCCTAGTGGAAGGAGCAACAGTGTAATTAATTCAACACACAAATGAACAATAATTTATATTTCTATTTAGAATCCATTTGATTCCTATATTGGTTCATGTGGAGATGCTGAACACTCCAATCATTTGAAGAGAGAGACCTCTCTCTACCCAGCCCCATCTTCTTCTTCCCATGCCTTTTATCTTAGGGAGCTTCACTGTAAGTCTCATGTCTTCCAAGCACCTTCTTGGAAGAAATTACTGTGTTATACATGGGACTTACAACCCAGAATTATATAGATATTGCTTGGTCTTTTTTGGCTACTCAAGTTCATATGTCTAATGAGAAAGGACTGAATCTACATCCGAATCCAAAATCTGACTTTAAGGTCTCTGAAGATGATGAAAAATTTAGAGTTTCAAATATACTTGGAACTGGTGATATCTACAAATTAGGAGATTTCAGATGAAAAACTAGATATCTGCTTGTGCTTGAAAAATATGAAATTCTGGCAACAGGAGACTCGCTTTTCCAGCAATAAGGATGAGTTGTTCGTAACAGGGGATCCCTTAGTTAGAAGTGGGGTCCCTAGCTACAGCCAGCCCTCAGTAGGGAGGTTTCTGTCATCTTCTAGCTCTCAGGATGCATGCATTTGCCATTTATCTTGGCATTCATATTATTGCTTTTAATACTACATTGATGTTCTTATTTTACTTTTACTTATGTATATACTGTAAGCTTGCTAATTTGTGATCTCTGCTCTAAATTAATACCAAAGGTATATCATGTAGTAGTTTAGAATTGGCATATCCAACTAGGGGGAAGATCCATTTAATAAGTAAATCCATGAGGGATAACTTACATGGTCTGCGTATAAGAAAAGTGACTCTAAATGCCTTTAGGTTCTTCCAAGTCAGCTATCACTCCTGAACACATGAAGACTTAGGACTTTATGAGGACAATTATATATGATTGGAGAACACACTAATGCTACATGGAGTGCAATGCTTAGATAGTTCACTTGACTCTCTGTGGTACTTCACATTGCTTTGTGCTTGGTATTGTATAAGCACATCATATCTCATTATTTCCTCCTAACAGCCCTGTGGTAATATTGTGATAACTGTAACAATATTGGGTAAGATCCAATATTAACCCACACTTTATAGATAAGGGAGAAAAGGAAACCAATAGCATAATTAAATGCCTACATTACCCAGCTGCCGAGAGGCAGAACCAGAATTCTCAGTCAGCAGTCAAACTCCAGAGCCCCTTTCTTCACCGCCACCTTCCCTGAGTTCCTACCTGCGGGCAGGAAGAACTAGTGGTAGCTCCATGGCATTTCCGGCAGTCTCCTTAGGTGGACAGCTTGTGAAGAGTGACATATACATCAAACATAATCTCTCTTAGGGGATCCAGTGTGACAGTAAGACGTCCGTACATGTGCCTCCCCGGCACATGGGCTGCACCAGCAGTGAAGGAGCCCATTCCCTGCTGGCTCTGGCGGGAATAGATGGAGGCTCTGGCGGGAATAGGTGGAGGCACTGGCTGAGCTCGCAGCTGCTCCTCGTCCGTCGACAGCCATGGTAGACTAGGTGCTGGAGAAGACCGACAGAATAGATGTCCCGGTCCTTGTGGGATTCTCGTCATAGTGTCTGGCAGCTGTTGGTGTTTTGGGGAGTAACAATTCGACCACCTCTGGCAGGAAGTGTATTGATACTGCTGGTGCTGCTCATTGGAGAGGAGTCACGGTGGAGGGCACGTTATCTCCGTGTGTTTTATTTGCTTCGTTCCACAGTGCTGATTGAGCTAATGGATACCTTGCTAGACAGAAGCTTAAGCACTGTTGTTTCGAGTCTTGCTGTTAATGTGGGAGGCCTAGTTCACTGTGTTGCTAGATTAGAGACCAATGTATCACTGTGATCATGCACATGATTTTAGGAGCTCAGCAAGCCTGGGTTTAAGTTTTATCTTTGGCTTTTAATAGCTTCTAGCTTGTTAATCAGTCTCCTGGTATCAGTCTCACCGTTTATAAAATAAAGATGAACGTAAGTATCCACTCTGTTAGTATTGATATGATCATGATTAAATAAGATGCTTTTTAAAAATTACTGTATAGAATAACTGGGTATATGGTAAATACTTGAAAATTTTTAAAATTTTAAATGATTAGAAACAGTTGAAAAAAAATTGTGGGTCTCTTTCATCTGTTATTGTAATAGGCTCTGGTAGCCATATGGCTTTGATTTCAAGTCATCCATGAGAGTAACACTATCAAATTAATAACTTTGTGGAAAACAAAGAGATGTCAACATAATGAGCCACTTGTAAAGCACATCTTGATTTTAGGTGTAAAGCCATGAAAAGATTGTGCCTTAGAATAGTGGGCACTTTATTTATCAATTCTGAGATGTATCTGATCAAAAACACTTTGCTTTTTAAATCTTTGAGATGTACTAGCCAAAGAAATGAACTTAATTGAAGATTTTGTCCTTGTCATTTCTCTCACAAAGTCTTTGAAAAGTCTGTGATATATCTCTGTCCAGTCTGTTTCACACACTGAGATAGGGACAGAAAAAATACATGCTCCCCCAAGTTATGAACACTTGGATAAGTTCTTTCTCTTTCTGAGCCTCAGTTTCCCATCTGTAAAATGGGCTAGCATCCACCTCAGGGGACTGTTGTGAGAATTAAATGCGACAACATAAACAAGTCACCGAACCTTATGCCTTACACAGAAAGGGAGCTTGATATATTCTTGTCTGCTTCCTCTTGCTTTCACACAACAGACTGTGTGCTACATGAATTAGAGCTAAATGACTTGTACATGAAGGAAGTGGCATGGGATGACATGGAACATTTCTGAATAAAACAAAAATTAGACCGCTGAGAATTCTCAGCCTGTGTATTTAGCCAGCACTCATTGTGTAATGAACAACAACGTGACAAGCTGGCTGCAAAACCCCCAATTAATTATGCTACCCAGTGGAGGGTAGCCGGGAGGGTATGTTTCTGGAAGGGTCTACCTAGATCAGCAAAAGAGGGGAATCCCCTGATAAATCCATGATCATACGGAGGCTCTGAGAGGCCAGAGCAACCTTGAGAAATGGTATGTGGCTCTTCTAAGAGATTCAGGCTCTTCTTTCGTTTGTTCAACTGTTACTTTTAAAGTACTTGTGCTAGATTCTCACTTGGTTCCTCTCTTACTCCAAATTCCTATGTTGAAACTTCACTGTCAATGTGTTAGTATTAAGGACAAAGGGGTAGAATAGTTATTGTATTCAAAAGAGAGAACTAGATAGGGAAAAGGGGGATAAAGAAGAAGGTTAAAAGAAAAGTAAGATGAAAGGGGAAAAAATGGTAAAGTGTAGTTACACTTGTTGCAAATAGGGAGGGGTGGGTGAATGGAAGGGAGGGGAGGGGAAGGGGGGAAGAGGGGGGAAAACCAA
>PVJO010016866.1:0-40732 GCA_004026905.1 Hystrix cristata
GGTTAGGACATAGTTTAGCACAAAGGCCCTGAGTTCAATTCCTAGTACTGAAAAAAATCCTCTCTGAACATTGTCTCTGTACATAATACAGTGAGTTTTATAAGCTGTTTGTATCCCCTTCCAAATAGAAAAAAATACAAAATCCTTTCACTTGTATCTTGAAATGACTTTATTAAAATCACATAGTGTTTATTATTTACTGGTGACTACACTAATCATAGAACTTGCTATGATTTAATTTTAAAGTATCTCTAATTTCATAGCATCCATATCATGACCTATAGAAAAAGTTTGTTTTAAAGCCAACTATAACTTATTTGTAGAGTGCATATGCTTTTTCTTTATCCATTCAAAAAATAATAACTGAATATATACCATGATCCATTTCTGATGCTAGTCAGTGGGATGACAAGCTGAATAAGATGGAGAACAAGAATCTACATTCTGTGAAGATATTTGAAGTGTTCACCTTGGGTTTTTGTGCATTATATTTCAATCTAGATAAAATTGAAGATAGTTCAACCAGTTTGCAGCCAGTCTTAGCTCTGCCCCAAATAACATAACTTCCATGGCTTCCTAGGACAATTCATCAGCCACTCCAGAGACCTCAGCTAATGTGGATAACAGAGAGGATCCATGCCCTGCTGTGTGATACTGTAGCACGCCAGACTCGGCTTCCCGGCCCAGGGCCAGGGTCAGCAACAGCAGGCATGAGAGCAAGTGTGGGCCACGTTGGGTGACGCTAACTGGGGTGGACAGCAGAGACACTTGGAATACTCCCTGTAGCAGAGCTCCAAGCCATGTTACCCAGCTGCTCAGGGGCCCTGCCACAGGGGAAGTTGGCCGGCCGTGATCGCCGCCAGATGTTCAGCAAGAGTTGGCCAGGCAGGGCGGTCAGGGACCCAACAGCGTGTCTGTGGCAGAGCTACCATTACTGCTACTCTTAGGATGCTCTTACATTTGTCTGGCATCCAAAGGGCTCCTGGCCATAGTGATGCCTCTTAAACTATGCAGACAAGGGCACAACGGTAGAATAAATACAAAATGTAAGAATGGAGACACGTGGATATATCTGTGTACACATTACATGTAATTCTCTTTGTACATTGTGTCCTGCATTCTTAAATGTCTTGTTAAAATTAATGCCTCTATTATAAGGAATGTACTGAACCCTGTTGCCATTAATATTACTCTGTTACTGCTATATCATCAGCTTCCTTATTCACTTACTCATTCATTCGCTCATTCATTCACTCATTTGACAAATATAATTGAGCCACCACAAGTGCTAGGCCCCAGAGATGCAGGAAGTGAGCATTTCAGACCAAACCCTGCCCTTGCGAATTCTAATGTCCAGTGGGCTGGGCGATCATTTATATCACTTCTGGCAAATTCTCATTCTTTCTCTCTGCCTCCAATGTTATTGGACTTGGATGTTGATATTGGACTTATCAACTTGTTTTAGCTAAAATAATGTGGGCAGATGAGAAGTGAACAGAAGCCTTCGATGTGCTTTCTTCGTGCACTGCCATCTTTCTTAATGAGAACATGTGCCATGTATCAACTGGTCAAAGGACTATAAGACGACATGTGAAGAGGACATGGACCCACTCACATCCCGGAGACGCATGAGCTCAGATAACCAACAGACTAGGCCCAAAGTACCCTGCTGCTGAAACTCTCGATCCACTGAATCAGGTCAACCAGAAGGCCCATGAGTGCAAGTAAATGCTTCTTGTAAGCCTCTGAACTGGGGGATGATGTGTTACACAAGATAGTTGTAGGTCTCTAATATAAAGCCAGTGACTCCTAATATAATGCCAAACAAAAAGCAAGAAAAAGTTCAAAGTTTTGAAAGTTTGATTTTGCATGAAAGAAAAATTACATCCCAGTGAAGAAATTTTAGAACGCATTGTCTCTACCTGTACTCCGTGTTCGTAAGCCCTTCTGTGCCTGTCATAGCTGTGGAGGGCTTCATCTACCAATGTCCATTTCTCTGGATATGAATACAAGGGAGCCCGGCTTCCCCGGAGATCTGTGCACTTATTATACCATGCTCAGTTTGTAACCAAGAAAGAATGAAAAGTGTTATCAAAGTCTTGTGATTAAGGCATGAAACTATAGTGGTTTTCTGTACATGTTGTTAATTGACATTAGAAAAGAAAATTGGAGACATTTTCCCCGAAATATGAAGTGCTATATTGACAAGCTATTTTTTCTTCTGCGCTAAGGAGCAAACAAAAATAAGCAAGCTCTTTGCAACAAGATAGTTTTAGGTTAGATGCAAAATAGAAGATCAACTGAATCAGACTTCTGGGGAAAACTGGGTGTCTTCTCTGCTAATCTTCTTTAAGATGAAGGAAAGCAAGTGATACTCAGCCTGATCAGAGTCAGAGGAGTGGGGCAAGTCACTGATTCCTGAGAGTTTCCAGATGTGTATTCACTGATGAGGTGGAAAGTCCCGTAGTTTACATCCTGTAATGCCCCCTGTAAGTACCGAAAAGGATTTTCTTTTAAAAGAAAAACCCCCATTGAACCCAATGGCAACACTGAAGCTATCTTGCCTCACTAAGATCTTTTTAAAGAAATAGACACTTATTCACTCATTCAACAAAATTGCATTGAGTGCTGACAACAGTGTGCCCAGCATTGTTTTGTACATCAAATATTTCAGTGAACTAGAAAAATCATCCACCCCATGGAGTGTGTACTTTATGACAAATGTGGCCAACTCAGAGTGAAAAGAACAATATAAATACAATAAATTAGAGGAAAGCTTATGACTCCTTCTTAGTTGCTGGAAAAAAAGATCAAAGAATTTGTGATTTCTTACGTCTATAATAAAGGCAAAGAATTCCTAGAGTTTCTAAATGAATTCCACAAATTCTCAAAAGCTTTGAAAAGTCAAGAATGAATATGTATTTATGAATCATCTTCCAAAACCCCACGTGTTCATTTATTACTCAGGGCTATTGTAAGATTTTACAATAAGGTTAGTTTGGGAGGTGTTTCATAAGTCTTGGCTAAGTACATTCTCCTACCTCTTTTCATTTCTAACCCATGAGGAAAGAGAGCAGAAAAATGTGGCTTGAACAGCTTGTCTCAGCTCCACAATGCCACACTTCAGGGAGGATCTGAGATTAAGCCTGGGCCCCGGACTTCCCACTCTGTGAAGCACTGCGTGCAGACAGATTATTCAGAGGACATTCGGGTCTCACAAGAAAATGCTTCCTCAACATCCTTCTCTCGCTCTGCCCCAGAGACACCAGGAGGGGCAGCTGGCTGCACGACCAGGGTCAGCTCATGAAGGATGTGGCTGCCTACCAAGTCCATTAACACGTTACAGGCAGCTAAAATGTGTGCCAAAAATAATTCCCTTCTTCCACCCATAGCTTCCGGAAGCGCTTGGCAGCTGGGAAACCTGCCTGGCAGATGTTACAGGAAGAATTCAGTTAACATTTACAAGACCTTTATGGTTATCAATACACAACCAATTCCTCAAGTGAGGGATGAGGCTTGGATTCTTTTTTGTTTTTCATCTGAGAAACAAAATGACTTAGATTAGTACTTTGATACTAGTTATAGTATCTATGACTGTTATTTTTCATTAAAGCCTTGGGTCCAATCTTACTTTTCCAATGCACAGAGTGCATAAAAGCCAGGATCTCTAGGTCGTCTTCCTTTTCCCCATAAATAACAGCTTCCTTCCTCCCCAGGAACTCCATAGAGGCTTTAGCAGCCTGAAAACTTGTGGGAATAAACACGGCTTTCTAAAATTTGACTTGTAAAAAGTAAATCTGTGAGTAGTTTTTAATTTATATCATCCTACTTCCTGCTTAGAAGAAAACAAAACATTCAAAGGCTAGACCTGGACTTCACTGAGGATAGCAAATACAGTTCTGTTTGCTGACCCCGAGCACCTTTTATCAGTTGGGAATCCCATCTCAGATCTCTGCCCGCCACTTACGGGAACTTCCTAGAAGTTCTGTGGAAAGACAGCAAGGAGAAAACCAAGGTGTTTTTCCTCTCCTGAAGCTACCTTAGCAAGGAACGGAAGCAGCAAATTCCCTTTGCCACCCCTCCAGTGTCCTTGTGGGGCTACGAATTTATACATTTATCAGTGGAATAATAATAACTAATGCACACTGAACATGTGGTATGTATCGGATGTTATACACTTTATCTCATTTTAACTTGACAATTATTCTTTGAGGGCAATTTTATTCCCATTTTTCAGACTGTTAAACTAAGGCTTAGAGAGGCTAAGGCATCTTCTCCAAGGTCAAATAGCCAGTAACTAACTGAAAAGAGCAGGATTCAAAACCAGCTCTGTTAGTCTCCAAACCCCACAGTCTCTGTCATGGCACCACACTGCCTCCAAAGGAGCCACTGAACTTGTTTCAGAAGCTGGTCTCCCTATAAAACCAGTCAAGAAAACTTCTGTCAACTCAGTTCAAGCTGTCGATGTGCAAATGCCTCACTTCTAACGTGGGCCCATCTTCCATCATCTATCAGAGGCCTGCTTGGAAACTTCTTCCTCCTAAAAAGAGCAAGACTGTCTTGTTCTCAGCTAACATATCCACACATGCTCTTCCCGATGCAGGAGAGGGAGGCCTCGCTTTCTCAGGCCCAGCATACTGGCTTCGTAGGTGACCTGGCACTTTCTGTTCTTCAGAGAGTAAATTGAGTTTCCAATATAATGGGTCCCCGCTCTTGTCCAGGAAACCAAACCAACTAATCCCTCAAAGAAGGTGCTGAGTGAATTTTAACTGAAGCACATGACAGCCCAAATCCTTTCCCAAACTAAAATTATTGTTGAAATTATTTTTATTTTTCATGAAAATTCAAAGTATTTTGGTTTTATTTTAAACTAAGATAATCGAACACATTGTCATATACCTACAACCTTAAATACAGTTCAACGATGCCCTTGAATTAATTTGCCAGTCACGTTAACCAACTCATAGGACTTAACAAATGGAAGGGAACCACATCAAAGCCTTTATACTGTCCACCCCTAGTAAGCTAAAAGAGATTTAAAATTATAGAATACTATCTTTGGCATTGGCATGCAGGTGTACAAAAGTATTATTCAAGGGACTCTGTGGATATTATGGAAGGCAATCTAAAGTTAAATAAAAAGAGGCAAAATAATCCATGACTTTTAGAACTGAAATTTCAGAGGAAAGAAAGACTTCAATGGACAGTCCATTCACCGCACTATTTAAGCAACGAAAAGATAAAACTCAAGTGCCCAACAAGAGAAGAAATAGCTTTACAACCCGCTGTATATATAAGCACGGTAACTTTGGAAAGAGACACAGTTTAGACTCCATTAGTGCCTAGATATATCAAATAACATCAAGTGAAAAAGGCAGAACAACTAAAATGATGAGAAAAGCTGTATCAAATACATAAAGCTAGTCGACTTACATGTTCTCATTTTGATTTACTGAGCTGTACACTTGCGTACTTTTCTGTCAATAACTCAATAACATAAAATGTGTCGGTGAATTTTTACCAAATTCAGAG
Organism: Hystrix cristata; assembly: GCA_004026905.1. NCBI lineage: Eukaryota > Metazoa > Chordata > Mammalia > Rodentia > Hystricidae > Hystrix > Hystrix cristata. Next base: position 5,533 of record PVJO010016866.1, read on the forward strand.
CCAAAACTATATTCATGGAAAGAAATAAGTTTCACTCACCAAAAACCAACATCACATGCAGCTAACCAATGCTTTCAGGTTTTCATTTTGTTGTACTTGGTAAACACAATGCAATCATGAAGTCTTGCGTTCTTGACAGGACTTGAAATAAAAATAAGACATTTGAGAGTTTCAGAGATAGGTTCACTTGGAATCATCAACTAAAGAAAAGTACCATACTGTCTAGTAAAAGAGCTAATGATTCTTTTTCTTTTCTTGTTTTTGGGATTTTTGTTTCTTTCTTTTTTGCTCTTTTTAATTATTTTTTCTTGTTTTTCTTTTCTTTTTCTTTTCTTTTTCTTTTATGCTTTTTCTGTTACTTTTCCCTAATTGTATTAGCTTTCTTCTATTTTTAAGCAAATTCTTTCTTACTTTTCCCCCCTCCTCCTTCTCATCTTCCTTTTCTTTCTTTTTCAAATTTTACTTTTTTTATTTTTCCCTTTCCCCACCCCTCCTTTTTTATTATCATTGCAATCAAACTTTATCAATTTTTAAATATTCAGTTAACTCTATGCTATTATTTTTGAATTCTTTTCTATTGTTGATAGTGGTATAGTTACTGCATTTAGTAGGTATTTACTGTATTGAATATTTTGTCTTTGTGACTAAGTTATTATTCCAGATCACTTTCCTATTGTTAAGGGTGATATCACTGTAGCTTTTATTGGTTCTTATGCTATATCAACATCTGGTTTGTCTTTGATCTTATTATTGCTGTTTGTTGTTGTTGTTTTGTTTACTCATTTGTTTGTTTTTTGCTATTGCTAGTGCCAGCATAATTGTTCCTGTTAATGAGTTTTTCTGCATCCTAGGATCTGGTCTGTCTTTGTGTTATCAACATCACTGCAGTTTGGTTTCCCCTCTCTAGGTGGTGCTGGGGATCAAGGCCCCAGAAGAAAACTGGATATTAAAGAGCCCCTCAAATATTATGCTATGTAGGTTGAAGAGGGGTATAAACATCAGAACATAGCAAAACACAAGGACACATCCCAGGGAGAGATTCTAACTAAAAAGATCTCCATGTTAATGACAGAGTTTTTCTACCTTGACTGATCTTCAACTTACAGCACAAAAGCAGTAGAAATATGAGAAAACAAGGCAACAGAATGCCCCCCAAATTCTTAACTTCCCTGATGCTGATCTCACAGATATTGAAGGAGAAGAAGTTATAGGAGAAGAACTCCAAAACCAAACATTCAAAATGTTTGAAGACCTCACAGAAGAACAGATAAGTAAATACATAGTATGTCCAGTAAGCTTAAAGAGGACTTTATTAAGCAGATAAAGGGTTGTACTAATAAAATATTTGACAGGCTTAAAGAAGAAACAGACAATAAACTAATAGAGTCAAACAAAACAAGATATGAATGATCAGCTGGGTAGCGAATTAGAAACTAAGAGAAAAGAAAACAAGGAGAAACACAAGATATGAAAAATTCAATAGGAACCATGGGTAGCAGGTTTGACCAGATGAGAATGGTGTCAGAAATTAAGGTAGACATAGTAAATCACAAATTCAGTGATACCTTAATTACACAAGACACCATGTGAGTTGGATCCAACAGCTGCTATATAACAACAACAAAAAAAATCAGAATTACAGGAATAAAGTAAAAATGAGCAGACAAAAAATGTAAAAAATAATTCGCTGAAATCGTAGCAGAAAACTTTCCAAGTCTAGAGATAGAATTTAACATTCAAGTACAGCAGGCATACAGAGCCTCAAATAGGCACGGCTAGAACAGAAGCCCCCCATGACACATCACACATCTCCGGAAATTTGAAGGAAGGAGACAATAGTAAACGCTGTTAGAGAAAAGTAGCAGGTTAGTTATAAAGGCAGGCTGTCAGAATTACAGCAGATTTCTCAGCACAAACCTTAAAGGCCAGAAGAGCTTGGGGTGAATTTTTTCAAACCCTACAAGAAAACAATTGTCAACCCAGACTTCTACACCCTGCAAAACCAGCTTTCAAAACTGACAGAGGAGGAAAGATTTTCCATGACAAAAAAATCCTAAAGAAATACATGACCTCTAAACCAGCCCTGCAGAAAACGCTTGAGGGAATCCTAGATAGAGACAAGAAGCCCACCAGCACCAAAGAACTGAAAGGAAAGTGTACATCTAACTGAGAGAGGAGTTAATCGGAAGGAAAAAACAAACAAACAAAACAAAGGAATCAGCACTGGAAAAATAATGCAATGACAAGATTCAGTAAATATCCTACAACAACAATTTTCAAGGTCATTGGTCTTAACTCCCCAATCAAAAGACACAAACTGGCACAATGGATCCATTAAAAAAAACCTGCAACCATATATTGCTTATAGGAGGAGACACATCTCATCCAAAAGAAAGCTCATACATTAAATGTGAAAAAATAGAAAATGATACTTCATGCAACCAGAGCCTGATCCAAGGAGACAGAGGTATCTTATTTCAGACACAATAGACTTCAAGCCAGAACTGATTGGAAGAGACAAAGATGACCACTACTGGAAAAGGGAACAATTCAAGAGGAAGAGATAACAATTGCACCGAATACTGGTACACCCAACTTCATAAAACAAAAACTACTGAACATAAAAGGACAGAGAGACACCATACAATCACACTATGGCACTTCAACACACACTCCCACAATTAGAGAAATCAACTAGACAAAAAGTCCATATACAAATGTCAGGCTAAAAAACCACACCACTGCTAGCAAGCACAAGACCCTGAGTTCAATTTCTAGCACCAAAAAACAAAAACAAACAAAAAAATGGACTTAACGGATGTCTACAGAGTGCTTCATTCAACAACAGCAGAACACACATCTTTCTCAGCAGCACACGGGGCTTTTTCCAAACTAGACTGTATCTTAGAGTATGCTTATGTACAAAAGAATTGAGTGAGCCCCTGCGTACTATCAGATCATGGTGGAATGAAGCTAGAAGTCAACAGCAAAAGAAACCACAGAAACCACACCAACACATGGAGATTAAACAATACCTATTTGTGTTGTTTGAAAAAATAGATCCCAAAAGAAATCGAGAAGAAATTTTTTTAATTTCTTAGAACCAAAGAATAATGAAAGTCCAACATACTAAAATCTATGGGACAATGAAAGCAGTTCTAAGAGGGAAGTTTACAGCTGCAAAGCACACATTAAAATAACTGAGTGATCCAGGGTTGGGGATTTAACTCAGTGGTAGTGCACTTGCCCATCAAGTGCAAGGCCCTGAGTTCAATTCCCAGCATCCAAAAAATAAATAAGTGAGCGATCCCAAGTAAATAACCTAGCAATATATCTCAATGTCCTAGAAAATTAACAGCAACTCAAATCTGAAATTAACATAAGGAAAGAAATTATAAAGATCAAAGCAGAACTTAATGAAATTAAGACAGAAAATAATACAAAGGATCAGCAGATGAAAGAGTCAGTTCTTTGAAAGGATAAATCACATAGACACACTCTTAGCCAATCTTATCAAAAAAGGAGAGAAAAAACTTGTATCAATGCAAATAGAAATAAAAAAGTCAAACTCACAACTGCCACCAGAAATGCAGAAGATTTTAAGAAATTACTTCAGAAACATATATCGCAATAAGTCGGAGAACTTAGAAGAAATGGAGAAATTCCTAGACACACGTGAAGTGCCAAAGTTGAACAAAGAAGATGTAAAAACTTTGACTAGACCAATAATAGGCAAGGAAATAGAGGCACAAATAAAAAATCTACCAAGAAAGAAAAGCCCAGAACCCAGTGAAGTCACCACAGAATTCTGCCAGAACTCTAGGGACAATCTAACCCTGAGTGATCCAGGATTGGGAATCACTCAAATTCTTCAATGAAACTGAAAGGAAAGTAGTACTGCCAAAATCATTCCTGGAAACTAACATCACACAGATAACAAAAATGGGCAGGGATTTAACAGGAAAGGAAAGCCACAGGCCCATCTCCTTGACGAACGTGGGTGAAATATGTTCACTAAGATCCTGGCAAATAGAAGGCAACAAATAATTTCAAAAATCCCACATTGTGGGGCTGTGGATTTAGCTCAGTGATTAGAGTGCTTGCCTTGCAAGCACAAGGCCCTGAGTTCGATCCCTGGCACCACAAAAAAAAAAAAAAAAAAAAAAAAAAAAAAAAAAAAAAAAAGAAAGAAAGAAAAATCCCACATCGTGGCCAAGCTGGCTTCACCCCAGGGATGCAAACGTGGTTCAACACACATAGATCAACAAATGCAATATGTCCCATAAGTAGAAGCAGGACAAAAATCACACCATCATCTCAAGAGATGCAGAAAAAGACTTTGACATCATTTAACATCCATTCGTGATTTTTAAAACTCCTTGGATGCACCTTGAGAACACACTCTCAAGTGAAATAAATCAGACATTCATGAATGAGTTCGTATCAAATTGTTTCTCTGAGAAACCATACGTGTAAATAAGGACAAAGAGGTATAATAGAGATCATGTAAAAGAAAGATAATATTCAAAAGGGAAGAGAACTAGAAAGGGAAGAAGGGGGAAAAGAAGAGAAAGAAAAAAGGTGGAAAATGGAAAAATGTAAATAAACCTGCTGTAAATAGGAAAGGATGGGGGCCTGGAAGGGAGGGGTGGGGAAGGGGGGGAACCAAGATACATCATGTACAGGTACAAATTAACCATGATGAATGTGATCATTATGTATACAATGTACCTACACATATTCTTGGTAAAAAATAAAATTAAAAAAAAAAAACTCCTGACAAAAATAGGTAGCCAAGGACCTCATCTCAAACTGAAAATAAAGCCATTTATGACAAACCTACACCAGCATCACACTAAATGTGAACACACAGAAAGCTGTTCCTCTAAAATTTCCTCTAGGAACAAGACACAGCTGTCCACTATCACCACTCCTGTTCAATAAAGAGCAATCAGGCAAGAGAAAGAAAGAAAAAAGGGATATGGATAAGAAAGAAAGAAGTCAAGAAATCTTTATTTGCAGATGATATGATCCTCTACATAGAAGACCCAAAAACCCCACCAAAAGGCTCCTAGAACTAGTAAATTCAGCAAAGTAGCAGGACACAAAATAAACACATAAAAATCAATAGGATCCTGTACACCAAGAATGAACCCACCATAAAGAAATCAAGAAAACAATTCCATTCACAATAGCGTCAAAATATTAAATGCTTAGGAACTAACCTAACAGAGGAAGTGAAAGACTTCTACAGTGAAAACTACAGTGATGTGAAAGAAAAAAGAGACCAAGGAGGACATCAGGAAACAGAAAGATATCCTCTATTCCTGATAGGCAGAAAGAATATTGTCCAAATGGCCATATGACCAAAACTGATATACAGATTTAATCCAGTTGCTACCAAAATACCAACAGAATTCTTCACAGGCTTCTTCACTAGAAAAAGCAATCTTAAAATTTATATGGAACCAGAAGAGACCCAGAATAAGAAAAGCAATCCTGGGCAACAAGAGCAGAGCAAGAGATGCCACAATCCTGAATTTCAAGTTATATTACAAAGCTACAGTGATGAAAACAGCATGGTAGTAGGACACAAACAGACATGCAGATCAATGGAACAGAACAGGGGGTGCAAAAACAACCCCAGGCACTTTCAGATACCATTTCTAATCGTTGACAAAGGGGCCAAAAGAGTTCTAGAAAAAAAAATAGCCCCTTTAACAAACAGTGTTGGGAAAACTGATTATCTATGTGCAGCAGGATTAGTCTAGATCCGTATCTCTCAGCCTGTTCCAAAACGAAACAAAAATGGATCAAAAACCTAGATATTAAAAGAGAAACGATATGCTGGAAGATGAAGTAGGTAAAACTCTCGAAGACGTAGGCATAATTAAGGACTCTCTGAATGGAATGCGAGTTGCACAAGAAGTAACACCAAGAATCCATAAATTAGATTATTTCAAATTAAAAGGCTTCTGCATACCAAAGGAAACAATCAACAGAGTGAACAGACAGCTGACAGGGTGGGAAAAGTGTTTTGCCAGCTACTCCTTGGACAGAGGACTAATGCTATCTAAAACACATAAAGAACTCAAAAAAAAAATTAGACCCCCCCCCCAAATTAAAGATCCAATTCAAAAATGGGCAACTAAAATGAATAGACACTTCTCAGAAAAAGAACCACAAATGGCCAGTAAGTACATGAAAAAAATGTTCAACATTTTGGTTATTTGAGAACTGCAAATCAAAACAACACCGGGATTGTTTTATTCCAGAAAGAATAGCTATCATCAAGAATTTGAAAAACAACAAACGTTGGCAAAGTTGTACAGAAAAAAGAACACGTCTATATTGTTGTGGTGATGTAAACTAGCACAACCACTATTGAAATCAGTGTGGAGATTCCTTGGAAAACTAACAATAGAAATTCCATTTGACCCAGCTATACCACTTGTGGGTATCTTCCCAAAAGAATTAGAGACATCATATTACAGGGACACATGCATTCCCGTGTTTGTAGTGGCATGATTCACAATAGCTTCATCTTGGGAGTTGCCTATACAGTAATACCTCAGTTCACAAATGCTTCTGTTTGCAAACAATTCGGTTTGCAAACAAAAGTGCTCAGCAAAATTTCACTTCCATTCGCAAGTGCAACATCAGGTGACAAACATGAGGTCATCTTCCCCACACAAACACAAACACAGCCATCTTCCCCAAAATTGTAAAACCAATCAAGTTTTTAAACCGAGGTACCATTGTAGGTCCATCAACAGACGAATGGATAAGTAAAATGTGGTACTTATGCACAGTGGAGTACTATGCAGCCATAAAACATAAATTTGAGTCATTCGCAGGAAAATGCATGTGCCTTGAAACCATAATGCTGAGTAAAATAAATCAAACACAAAAGGTTAGTGGTTTTTCTTATAGGAGAAACCCATAGTATAAATAATTTAAAGAGCAACTAAAAGATAGATGATAGGAAACAGGGAGGTAGACCTTATGCAGATGAGGAGGGGATCTAGGGATGGAGGAAGAGGAGAGGAAGAGAAGGGTAAGTAAAAAGGATTCTGATTCCATATGAATATGTACCAATGTGTGTGTGTGCGTGTGTGTGTATGTGTGTCTGTATTATGTATTGCAAACATGTACCAATAAAAGACACGCCCAACTCAAGTAGAACCAAGCTTTTCCAAAACACCTGCCAACTTTCTTGTTTTTTCCTTTTTATTCCATTAGTCTACCAGCCCATTGAGTGGTGCCTCACAATCAGGTGGGTCTTCCCTCTTTATTTGCTGGCCTACATGCCAATCATCTTTGGCACCACCCACAGACACACCCGAAGTGTGCTTTACCGACCTGCTGGCATTTCCTAACCCAGTCGAGTTGATGCAAGATGGTTAACAGTCACAGATCTCGAGAAATCATCCAGAATGGTGCTCAGGTAACTCTTTCAATCTGTTTCTGGGAGTGAGATGCTGAGCATATTTTTCTTTCTGTTTAAGAGTGCTTTTTTTTTAATTGCGCTGATGTAAAATGTTTCTAAGCAGAGGAAATTAAGAATTGCTGTATGTGAGGTGGTTACGTTAATTGGCTTGAGTATAGTGATCATTTCATAGTATATAACAAAACATGCTGTACACCTTAAATACACATGATTTTATTTGTCAATTGTACTCATTGAAAAAGTGTTATAAACCATGCTTTAAAAGCATATAATTCAAAAATAATGGTAACAGTAACTGTTGAATATGTATTATCTCCACATAGTGGAAAGCTATACAACAGGGAAGACAGACTACTGATGTCAACAACATGGCTAAATCTTACCAACATGCTGGTATGAATTCAGATCCTACAAGTGCCCGGTATGATTCCATCTATGGTACAGGTCAAAAAAATGACTGTCTTTGGGATGGTATAAACTGGAAGGAAGTATTCAAGAACCCTCTAGGATACTAGAAATATCCTCTAACCTGGTCAGGCCAGTGCACATAGGGATGTATATATGTATGTACTTAAAGTGTGAGCTTTTGTTGTATTATGATCTTTTCTAAAACCTTCTCTTGGGTGTAATAAATTCTCAATAAATGATATTTTAGTTTTTAAGAAATTGCCAGGGGCAGTGGCCCACATCTGTAACCCCAGCACTGGAGAGGCTGAAGCAGAAGGATCACCACAAGTTCAAGGCCAGCATGAGCTACATGGTAAGCTCGAGGTCAGCCTGAACTATATAGTGAGAGCCCATCTCAAAAAAAACAAAATTTTAACTTTTTAAAATTGAAATTGTTCCACAAGGCCTTGATAGACCTTCTTCAACCATAATACAACTTGTGCACAAAGTGGCCAAGGTGTGTTTTCCCTGAGCCCCAGGAGGCCCAGCTGCAGGCAGAGATGGGCCCACCCAGTAAGATATTTAAGGAAAATTCATTTCGTCTGCTCTTCCAGGTTTTATTGAATTAACTGAGTGCATGACCACAGGCTTCTGCATGTTGATCCCCAAGGAGTACTAAGGGAGCCTTTCCTGGAAAACTTCACCAGAGGCACTGAGCCGCTGAAGATAAAGCCATGTGAAGTTAGCACAGGGACTCTTTCAGTCTCCTCCTGGTTGCTTTGTCACTTGAAGGTCATTAGCACCACTTCTTGCAATAGGATGTCAAGAAGCTCCTGATAGAGTTAAAGCTCGTAGCGTTGTGTGGGAGAGGACATCCTAGCACCATCTGCCAGACCTCCAATCCCATTAAACTGTCAGCATGATAAATGACGAAGAGAAAGCATCAGAACAGGAGAAAATCCACAGTGAAATGCTGCGATCATAAAACAAGAACTAAAAAGGATTTAGGGCGAGTGTACAAACCACCCTTTATAATAACATCTTTCTTTGCAAGGAGAGAACAGAGAGACTGAACTATCAGCTCCCTGGTCCCAGCACAAGGCGATGAGACAGCAACCATCTCTCGACCTGATGTGCAGCTGGCAGTGAGTGTCGCACGGTCTGGGCCTCCTGGAGCGCAGGGAAAACACGCCTTGGCCACTTGGTGCAGAGAGAGTGCTTAGATAGCCGGTTACTTTGTGCATCGTTTTTGTTTACAAAACTAAATAGATAAAAGGTACCTCTGAGATGGAAATGATTTGGTGCCTGCTTTTCAACTACAAATTATCTCCAGCGAGCAGTCGCCCATGAGTACATGGCTGCATTATGGTTAATTTGGAGCCCACGAATGACAGTCTGCAAACAGGACTTGGCAATTGGTCTCTGACTATTTGGGGTTTGAAGGGACTTTCAGTGAGTCTCATTTAAGAGTCTCCAGGTAATTATGCCAGTATTAAAATAATATTAACTCTGGATACAAACAGATGATCACTGCAGTCCTAAGAAAATAAAATGGCTTTGAACATACCTATTCCAGGTAGCAACAGGAGTGGGAGCAAAATCATGAACAACCTGTCTCTCTGCCATGATTCTCGAAGTATCCACGAAGGCCTGATTGTCCTAAAGAGAAAGTTAATAAACGTTTGATAAGAATTAGCATTTGTACAGCCTTATCTTTCCTGACAGTTTAACCAAGATTAATAAAACAGGATTAGTAATGACAGAATATTAATGCAGTTATCGCAATAACATCCTTAGGCACATCAGACTCATAAGAATGTTGCATCCTCGGCATTTTCTGGGTAAATGCTGTGTCACAAGGACGTGTTTAAATGCAGCCATTTAGAAGACTTGTGTTCACTGCATGCGTTAGATTTAGGACCTGCAATGATTCTCCTTCTGGGCTTAGGAAGTGTGGTAGTGGGGTATTTTATTGCCTTGGATATGGACAGTTAATAACTATGTTAACTGGTCTGGTATGTGGGTGCTTCATTCAGATCATTACTTGGGTAGAAGCCAGAAGAAAACCGAAATACACGAAAGAGCCTCATGAAACACCCTCTCTCCTAATATACAGGCATATGATACAATTGTTCATCTGTTTCAAGTGAGGCAACAAGCACTTAAAACATTTGGCAGTTGTTCCAGCTACTCAATTTGCACGTCAATATTTCTACTAAACTAAAAGGAAGAAAGCCGAGATTACCAGCTTTAGCAAGAGCCCTGCTGCTGTTTGTAAATGTATTCAGCATGAAAAGAAGTATCTGGTTGTTTGATACACTCCCCACATTATCTTATTGATTTTGTTAATCTTTGTTAAAGATTCTCTTAATAGTGTTTCTAAGAATATTTTCCAACATATCTGTAAATCATAATTGGTGGTTGAAACCCAGTTAGGAAAGGGATCGAAGGGTTCCCAAGGAACTATGGGTATGTCATACTTCCTGAGTGGGCTTTATTTTTATCTGGCTTCCACTTGCCAGCCAGACACTTCCCTACTCTGAAGCTCTCAAATTCATAATCAAGCCCTCACAGAAGTTTATGGTCATTCGTAGGCACACTCCACAGAGGCAGTGCTGTGTGGTTTGAGGAACTGTGGGCTGTAACTTGGTTTGGCTCGCAGCACTGACATTTACCAGCCTGGGTCTCTGCAGAAATTACAGTCCCGGTTATTCTTTTCTGCCTGACCACCTGCCATCACTAGATACTTTGCCAAGCTCTTCATACTTACCACTTCATCTAATCCACTAAACAATGTCTCTATGGCCAGCATTATTTCCCTCATTTTTCAAACAAGAAGTCTGGGGTCCAGAGAAGGTAGTGACTTGTCCCAGGTCCCAAAAAGAAGTGACACATCTAATTTGAGTACCAAACACGGTTACAACCACCACAGAGATGCCGTGAGAAACTCGTAAAGTGCTCACTCTATGGAACTCTGTGGGAACTACAATGCTACAGAAATGCGCAAGCTTTATAGAGTTCCAAAATCACTCGGCTTCAGATGACAGAATATCCACTTGAAACTGGATTAAGCGAAAATAAAGCACCAGCTCCTGAAACAGGCAAGCCTGGGCTGACCCAAGCCCCGTGGGACTGGGGAGCTCTGACTGCACAGTTCAGCATGCATCTCCCCAGCCCCGGGCTCCACCTCCTCCTGCACCAGCTAGATTCGCAGGCACTTTTCCTCCATGGTGGTAGGACTTTCAACCTCTCCTGGCATAAAAAGAGAGCATTCTCCCACATACTCCAGCAAATGTCCACAATGGCTGCTGATCGTGTCACAGCCCCACTCCTGGACCAATCCCTGGGCTGGGGGCTGAGTGACATCCTAAAGGTTTTAGGTCTAGGTTTTCTGCTGGCACCTATGCTAGAGCCCAGTGCTAAATCAGCTTCCCACATAAAAACCAGGTGGATAAAGTGTTCGCAACAGCAACATTAACTGTAACATGAAAAGTTTAGAACTCAAACGAATACTATACGTATAATACTGCAACCACTAATCATGATATGTCAACTTGACTGGACTAAGAGACGCCTAGTACATTAGTGAAGCACACTCTGGGGGTATCTGGGGGTGTTTCCCGGGATGACTGGCATGCAGGCCAGCAAACTGAGGGGGGCACCCACCTGACCGTGGGTGGCCCCATCCTACAGGCTCATGGCCTGGGTGAGGGAAAGAGGAGGATGTTGCCGAGTGCTTGAAGAGCTCCACTCTGCTTGAACAGTGCTTCTTTGCTGCTGTCACCTGGGACATCAGACTCCAGCGTCTCAGCTCCCAATAAGACTCACACCAGTGACTCCCCAGGCAGCTTCCAGGCCTTTGGTCTCAGACTAGTGCTGCATCCTTAGTCCCTCTGGTTCTGGGGCTTCTAGCTTCCTGGGCTGAGCAGCTACCAGATCCTCTGGCTCCCCAGCATGCCTTGGCCATTGTGGACTCTCCTGCATCTGATCCCGGAGCTGCCTGATAAGCCACTTGTACACCTTGCATGATTCATTCCATTCTGTTCATCTAGAGGACCCTCACAATACAAGAGTTTAACAGCATGTCTAGTGGTCAATCAATGCAGGCTGCTGTGATTCCTCAGTGTGTGTGTGTGTGTGTGTGTGTGTGTGTGTGCGCGCGCGCGCGCACGTGCACACATACTGGAGAGTTAACCGAGGGTCTCCCGCACACATTTTCCTCCAGCCCCTCTTCCCGGCTTATCTGAGAAGGATTGTGGGCCTTCATATTTGTGTCCCGTCCATAGAGAAGCCTCTTTCTCCAGATAGCTGCATGATTCCCCCGTTCCCTTCCCCAGGTCTCCAAGTAGACATCTTCACTCTTATTTCTTAGTGCTTATTTCCGTCTCTTATGTATTCATTTGGTCTTGTTGCTGTCTTTCCTTCCCTGTGAGTCCCTGCAAGCCCTGGGAGGGCAAGGACTTCAGTTATTTCATTACAACGTGCTCAGCGTTAGGATGGTGTTTGGAACATTATTGAGTAAATAACTTTTTCTGTCTTTATTCTTTTTCATAGTGTTGATACCATTTATGTTTAAACTCAAAATAAATCCACAAAAGTATGCGTTTATGTAAGTATTATGTATTTACGTTTTATATATACGTGTTTTTTAAAAGATAGTTCTGTAAGTTCTTCTCAGTCTTCAACTCTTGGTTTCCTCCAGTATCAAAATCTTTTCTTTTGCCAGAAACAGAGCTCAGGCAGAGGCAGGAGGAACCAGCCTGAGGAAGTTTAATGACAAGCACATGAAGAAGGCTTGCTGGCTGGTCAGAGGCCACACTGGGAACCTGTGGTCACAGGCCAGGGCTGGTGTGAAGGGTTGGGGAAGGATGTGAGAGGAAAGTCTGGTGTGCAGTCTGGACCTGGCTAATCAGCCCACAAGAAGAGGATGGAGACCGAGGACCCAAGATGTCTATCAAAGCAGGAAGAGCTCAGGACTTCAGTGTAGGAGGCTATCAACCTCAAGGAGGTACAAAAGACCATCTTTAGGGAACTTGTCATAAAACAAGCAATGTGCTAGGAAGAAATTTCAGCCACTGGGCCACAGGAAATACCAAGGAAAAATTTAATTATTGAAAAATTTTGATCCAAAGAAGAGATGTCAGTCACTGGAACACACCAAGGACTGGAACACTAGTTCATCACTGGCCACAGACTGCCTACGGGGAAGTAAACTCCCAGGCACTTCTAGGGAAAACAGCCCCAGCAGCCTAAGTCTGTCCTTCCAAAAAATAGAGCTGGGTGGCGGGTGCTAGAGCCTAAAGCACGCTGAAATCAGGTGCAAAGGGTAGGTCAAAAAACAGTGAAAAGGAATCCAGAGAACTGGCGGATTTGTCATACATGAACTTGGCAAGACTGAACTGTCAGTGCCAGAATCCCTGTCCACCCGCATTTCCAGTTAGGGAGGATTCAACCACTCTCTTCACATAAGACAGAAGGATGAAAGGAAAGCAGTGACCATGTTTATTTTGGGGGCTCAGCAGACCAAAGCAAGCTCTTTTGCCATCTCAAACATTTTGTTGCTTATCCGCTTTTTCACTTCATTACTGTGAAACATGGCTAGCCCTAAGATCTAAGGGCAACTCCAGGGTGACTTTGCCATATCCTGCATCCTTGTGCTGCTTCTTGCACTCCTGGGTTATGTGTGTATTCAGCTCCACTGTGAAGGGCCCCAGCTTGTCCTACACTTACGATGTCAAGGTTCGAGACAGAATTAACATAGATTCCAGTCTGTCTTCCTGGTTTCTACCTTGTGCTTATTGGATTTCAGTTGGTTCTTGTTACCCTCTGCTTTATATTGTTAAAGAAAAATATATTCAATGGCACTAGTTGAAGAACAGTAAGAAAGACTTTATTCAGAAGGACTATCACAATATACACAACAGGGGGCTACAATGATGAGGCTTCAGAATGAGAGAGGTCAAGCTCAACCCTAAATGAAATAAGGAAAAGTGTGAATTTATAGCCAGGTAACAGGAGAAGGGGTCAGCAGACAGAAAATTATTAAAAAGAAACATCAGGGGGTAAAGTGGTTTCTGGCTAAACCAACCTAACAGGATTCTCGCTGAAGTCATAGCAAGGTGATCAGACGTCACCTGTGGGACAGTGGGGGATGAGGGGTTTGGCCAGATTTTGAAGGTGATCAGATATGAAGGATGGAGACTCCAGCTAACTAGTTTATCAGGATTCTTGCTAAAATTATACAATGCAAAGACAAACATGAAACCCCCAAAGTCAGGGCCTAATCAAGAAAGAATTTCAGAGGAGCCTGATTAGAGTTTGATGAAGGAGATAATCGTTGTCGATATTCACCTTCTGTTCCAACTGCCTGCCCCACAGACTTGAAGATCCATCGCCAAAAAGAAGGACTGTTTAACTAACTCCCATAATTGCAGAAGGTGAAATCTTGATTTTAAGAAAGTCATATCCTGTATATACAATCATGTAGCTATGTAAACATACACACATGTGTGTATACATGCATGCATACACATGTGCATATATGTATGTATTCAGGTGTATGCATGTATATATGTACATATGTATATATAACTAGGAGACTCTGTGTGTGTGTGTGTGTGTGTGTGTGTGTGTGTGTGTGTACTCTAGTGCTTCTATTTTTCTATCCGAACCCTGACTAGGACAGAGGCTTTGTGGAGTAGAGGACTGACATTTCCCCCAGTGTCTACTGTGTCTCAAAACTACTATTTTGTCTCAAAAACATTAAAACCCATATATCATGAAAACCTAATGTAATCTAATTAACATCTAATTTAAGTATTATTTCATGGCCATAAGAAAAGGTTTATAAACAAAAGTACAAAGTACAATAGGAAATCCCTAACAAGAAAAAAACTATGTAAAAACTGAAAATATTTACTCTGAATGAAATAAATCCTTCTCGGCAGATCTGGAGAGCTGAGCTAATGGGTAGTTTGAAATTAATATCCACAGACCTTCTTATGACTCAGCAGTAGATTTTCCTGAACACATCACTTTCAAAAAATCCTTGAATTCTGTCATTTGACATGAATTTTATAAGTTTTATTCCTAAATAGTCCAATTAATTTGTTGGAAAATAGAAGAATATTCTTGCAAAGAAAACAAAAGTGCTGCTTTTACAGTTCAAGTTGTTAGCTTGGGAAAGTGGATCACTCTGTAATTGAATAAAAAACAACCATAAATATTTAATAGTTTTATACTCTGCTGCAACTCTGCATCCATCTGTCATACTGATAGATCCATTAACCATTTAAGCCTGGATTGTGGGGTTTGCACAAAACTTTGAATTATTTATTTCACCATAAAACTATGCGAGCATCTCTAGGAGGGATATCTGTTGGTGGTAAAGTTCCACTAATGTACCTTTACAGCAGAAGGAGAAAAAACAAAAACAGCTGAGTACCCCTGCCATTTTCTGAATCAGAGGAAAATACTCAGTGAACTGAGAAAGTTCCAGTCTTCCTACCAAATTCTCAACAATGTCATTCTCCATAAAAGAAGGTGGATACCATTTTTGGGTTTCAGATTTGATGTAATGGTCAAAGCAATCACATGGACTCCTGCATTCTCTTTTAAGGTACGGGTATTTACACAAAAGCAAGCATTATCAATGAGAGTTGAAGCAAAGACAAATTCAATTCAAATTATTGTTAGCTTTATTAGACACATGCAACCCAAAAAGAGGTAATAGGGTAACACTGAGGTGATTTACTGTCTTGTTGAAAGACCACAAAGAATAGGGCAATTTTGTGTCTTTGGGACACAGTTTTTATCTTATTCATATAAAGCCAAGAACAAATTAGCACAAAACATAATAGTTACCTAACAATAATTTTTAGCTTACAATTTTATATGAGTACATCCAAAATTTGAAGTGCATTGGCTAGATGTTTTTGACTTGAGTCTTTCAGGAGGGCGCAGTTGGATATTGACTGGCACGTCAACCATATGAAGCCTTAAATAGGGCCTGAGGATCTGCGTAGCAAATTAGACCTGGCTACCAGCAAAAGGCCTCAATTTCTCTGGATGTGGGTCTCTCCATAGGGCGCTTGAATGCTCTCACACAGCATGATAGTTGGTTTTCCCCAGAGCAAGCAATCCATGAAACCAAGAGAGAAGCTGTGATTTCTTGGGTGATCTCACCTCAGTGGTCATGCACTGTGGTGTACACGTATTCTGTTGGCCCTACAGGTGAAGATGGATTCAGTGTGGGAGGGAGCCACACAGGGTGTGAATACCAGGTTGGGTTCTCTGGGACACCTTGGAAGCTGGTGACCTCAGTCCTTCGCTGTTCTTCTGCAGTTAGCAGATTCGTTACGTCTGTGAGGTGTTTCTGTAGCTTCTCTAGCCACGCTGAGTTAGGAAGTCAGAAACGTACTGTAAAACTGCTGCCCCTCAGAGTGTCTTTAGTCGGCAGCATGAATGCCAGCAGCCAAAAGCAGGCGAGCTCCGACTCAGTTATGGCAGGTGGGAGAGTTTCCTGCTCTCTGGAGTTAGCGGCCACAGAACATAGCAGTTAAAGAAAGGTGCTTTTAAAAAATGGAACCTTCAGAGAGAAAAAAGCATGCAAAAGACAATGAGGAGCAGAGCACAGAGGAAGTGTAAGGACAGATGGAGAACCTGAAGAACAGGGGAAGGGGAGTGGAAAGAAGGGAAAGCAAATTTAAAGGGTTTGAAGCAGCCGTCAGATCCCACGAGACTGACTGAGGCACTGGCAGTGAGTTGGCCAAGAGACCTGACACCCAGAGCGCCCCGCACGGCCTGAAGGCAGATGACCAGAGAGAGGAAACGGAGGCAGTGCAGCAGAAGAGTGGGTGGTCCTGCTGAGGAGGTCTTGTGGCCAAAACCAAACAGGCCTTGACAGAGCACACCTTCAAAGAACGTCGTTCTATGGCAAAGTGACCTAAGTGTTGGAAATTCAAACAGTACAGAAACAATAAAAACAGAAAGTAGAAGTTCACCACCCCCTAAAGGTAGCCACATAGAATTTGTATATATACTGTCAAACATTTTCTCGGGCTGCACAGCCACATAAAAAAATGTAGGGGCTGAGAGTATAGCTCACTGGTAGAGCACTTGTCTAGCATATGCAAGGCTCTGGGCTCAATCCTCAGCACCACATCAAAAAAAAAAAAAAAGAAAGAAAAAGAAATATACAAGACTGCCTTGTGCATATTGTATTGAACTTGCTTTTTTCACACAAATAGTAGTATGTTCTCATTCTTCTGTATCAGGCAGTAACTTACAGAAATGCTTCATTCTTTCTAAGTGTCTTGATATTCTTATGATTATTGTATGACTTATTCAACCAATCCCTTTAAAAAAGATATCTAAATTCTTTCTGATTACTCAGCACTACAAGTAATGCTTAAAGAAATATCTTTCTATACATATCCTTGCATATATGTGGAAGCATTTCTATGGAAAATTCCCAGGAGTGAGATTATTGGATGAAAGAACATTCACATTCAAATTTTTGTAAATATTGCCTTTCTGAAAGGTTGCAGCAACATCCATGCATGTATTTAACAGTAGATGTCTAGGATTAATTTGCAAACAAACTCAACCAAAAGCTCATTCATACATGAATAAGTTACTGCCAAATAATACTGAAGCTAGTGTGTCATGGGTACTGCAAACAAATAAATAAAATTACATGCATTTGGAAAATGTGATTACAGCATAAGGTGGAAAAAAAGTCAGATTCACTTCTAAGAAGTGGTCAATAAATACATGGCCAATAAATATATGAAATGGCCAATAAATACATGAAAAATATTCATTATCATCAGAGAAATGCAAATTAAAACCACACTGAGATACCATCTTATCCCAGAAAAAAGGGCCATCATCAAAAAAATCTAATAATAAATGCTGGTGAGGATGTGGGGCAAAGGAATGCCACTACATTGCTGGTGGGAATGTGAACTAGTACAACCACTATGGAAATCAGTGTGGAGAGTTCTCAAAATGCTGAAACTAGAAATTCCATTTGAACCACTATACCCCTTCTGGATATATTCCCAAAACAGTTAAAGACATCATATTACAGTGACAGATGCATACCTATGTTTATAGCAGCACAATTCACAATAGCTACATCTTGGAAGCAGCACAATTCACAATAGCTACATCTTGGAAGCATATATCTGTCCATCAACAGATATATGGATTTTTAAAATGTGATATTTATACACAATACAGTACCATGCAGCCATAAATAAAAATAAACTTGAGGTATTTATAGATAAATGGATGCAATTTAAGAACATAACATTAAGTGAAATAAGTCAGACACATAAGCTCAACTATTACATGGTTTCTCTTATATGAAAATATATTTATATGTATGTATGAGAGCAAGAGAGAGAGAGAGCAAAATAGAAGAGAAATAAATAGGAAGTAGGGAGATGTTCAAATACTTCCCCAAATTACCTATTCCATTGTTGCAAAAATATTTAAATATGTGTGCTAATTTGTTTCATTTATACTACTAGTTGATCTTAGTTCATTGAAAAGAATCTTTGTGGTGTTACCAGATTTTTTCTTCTTGCAAGAATATTTTTGGTGTATGTCTTACACTCTGAGTAACTACTTTGAAGATAATGTGTATTAACTAGTGTTATTCTCTTATTATTTTGTTATGAAATTTTTATTTTTCCATGAAATAAAAAATAAAAGCATATTGCTCTAAAAAAATCGGACAAACAAGGCATTATATTTAGTAAGGTAATTATGCATTCATTTCCTGATTTGAGATGTACATTGAAATTCTCTCTGTTATAATATATTTTCAGTCCAAAAGCTACAATGCCTCTTTGACTTTTTCACTTTTCAATTCCTATATTCCTCAGAAATTCCTTCTACCCCCCCCCAAAAAAAAGTATCTGATAAGCCATGATCACTTCAGGGTGCATTGGCTTCGCTTGCAACCTTTTATGGAGTATTTGTGTTTTGGAATTGCATGCAGAAAAAACTGACTTACGACGGTATTTTTCTAATGGAAATGATAATGTGGGTGCCAGGAAATAGAAAGGGAGATGGAAACTGCTAAAGACAACAGGTGCCTAGGAACTATCTGGTAAATGAGTGGAAGATGCTTGGATATGGCTGGTGACATAAGTTTGCATTTCCACTCAATACTCTAGCATCTATTATCAAATATTTATAATGTCCCTGAGACCCAAATAGTTACTACCCACCAGTCTTCCTCCTATCCTTGCCATTCTTTCCTCCCTCCATTCACCACACTTGCAGGGATTTGAAACAACTAGGGAGCACAGCTGTGCCCCTCCATGAGTCCATGTAAGAACCGCACTCTAAATATACCTGACCTCCTCGTGGAGACCACAAGAAATGCCATCCAGATGCCTTCACAATGGAAGTAAAGAGCAACACCACTTCACCAAGAACTGAGGACTTGTGGCTAGATTACCTTTTCACTTAGGTCAGTCTCCAAGATAACAGTGTTTTCTTCCTGCAAATATTTTTGTACTTCAATTTTACTCACTAATTTTGTTAATTTAATTTTAGGGAGGCATTGATACACCTTTTCAAGATCCATTTGTCTCTCCCTTAAGAAATCACCAACACTTTGTATTTCCTTCCCCTTGAATTCCACCCAGCTGCACCCATACTGACAACCACCAGCAGCCACTCTGGCCTAATTGGTGAGGGGGTGGAGAACAGAGACAGAGAGCGATAAAGGCAGAGACAGGAGTAGAGAAGTGAGCTCTGAGGTGATCTGCCCTGGGACCGTGCCCTGGCTGGCCCAGATGCTCAGGAGTGGATCGACCAGGATTCATGCAGAGTGCCTCACACCACCCCAGCCCAGTTCAGAAAACTGACATACTCAGTTGCAATTCTAAATAAGGACCGATTTTGAGAGAGCATGGAAGGGAGGTGTTTACTTCAGTTACCAAGACAAAGCAAGCCCTCTTCTGAGCAAATAATGATTGTGAGCATCACTCAAAGAAGCATTATATTATAATCACTGAATTCAAAGAACATGAGCTGGAATGGCTCTCTACTATTGGGAGGTCCCTACCTTACATTAACACTAATAACCCCTGTTCTCTTTGAGGGTCACAGATTACTCAGCGGAAAGAAATGCCTGTAACTTCACATGCAACTTCCCTTGGAAATCATTAAATTGTTATTGTTTTGCTTGCCTGTTCACTCCACACATATTTCTGAGAGCCCATATGGACAAGGAAGGCACTGTGTTAGAACTAAGTACTATTGTGGGGCTGTCCCAGGTGCTGAAAGAGACACAGTACAAGCATAAGAGAACATGGTTTCACCCTGCCCCTTCTAACTAATAAACTTTATTTTTAGAGCATTTTAGGTTCAAGGCAAAATTGAGTAAAAAGCCTATAGAAACATCACAGAAAGCTTATAGAGTCCCTGTGTATCCCTTGACCCCACACATGCAATTAACGAGAGTTCATGTTGCTCCACGAAAATCACAAACATTTGATACTATCGGTGCTTTGGATTAGAATCATTCTAATAGGTAATGCAACAGTATCTCATTGTGGCTTTAAATTGAAATCTCTAATGTTGAATATCTTTTCATATGCTTCCTTGCTATCTGTATATCTTCTTAGGTTAGGTTTCTATTTAAGTCAATCATCCATTTTAGTCAGTTTCTTCATTTTCTTATTATTGAGCTTTAAGGGTTTTTGAATATTTTGTATATCAGTCCTTCACAAGACACATCTTTTGCAAATATTTCTCCCCATCTTTGTCTTGAGGAGACTGGAGTTCAATGTTTCCCCTGTCCTACACGGAAGGGTGGAGCTGGCTGGAGATGGGTAGTTGCCATACCCTAGGTAGTTTATCCTCTCATGAAGCCCCTGGGGCTTAGGCTGCACTACAATCCTTTCTCCTGAATGCGGGTCTTGTTAAGAACATAATGTTGTGGCATATTTTTAAATGGTGACTTTTCCCTTCTTGCCAGAGGCACAAGTTGGTTTTCTCTGATACTCACTGTGAGAACCTGGTGGAGCTCGCAGGGATAAAAACTCACACAATAGAGGCTATTTCTGGGACTGGGTCCCCCTGGACATTTTCACTCAGATTTGTCCGCATTGAGCTGTCAACAATTCACTAATTACAGTCCAGGTCTTCTGACCTCAACACTGACTCCCATGTAGGTTTCTACTCTGGTAAATTGTGACTCTCTGTATCTGTCTGTCTCTCCAGTTTTGGGGGCCACCATTAACTCATGACCTCACCTCTCTTTCCAGTCTAAGAAGAGCTGATTTTCCAGGTTGTTCAATTTTTTTTTTACTTGTTAAGATGAAGTAGCACCTGCTGAGATTCTTATATGCCACATCCAAAACTGGAAGTTGACATGATCTAAAAAATACTTATCAACGTCAATAGGGGAAGAAATCAGTTTATCTTTTGTCAAACTTGTAATTTTCTAGTGTAAAATTGCAGAATGGGGAAAGGATGGTAGAGCTACAGGTAGCAGATTGGAAACCAGACCCACAATTTGTTGCTGACCCTCCTGCAACAGCCTATAAATGAAATAAAGATGATGTACAACATTGAATTATAAAATTACCAATATCCAACTGTTTTTGAACTATAAAAATGGTGGTTTCAAAACTTCAACCTAGTAGTTCACTGGTTCTTCTCACCTGGGTTTCTTTTGTTCACACCCCTTTCTCCCATTTCACATACAGCAGGGCAAACTGATCCTTGCTGCCTCCAAGGCCGAGGTGGTACTGAGCTTGGCAGCCCACTCAGAAGTCTCCCTGGCCCCTGGAAATACAGCACTTCTATCCACCAAACATCTAAAGTGACAGCAAAATTGCTCAAATCCCTGCCACAACTTACTTGATATCTCAGAGGAGACCCTTCGGCGTCACACTGCTTTCCCTCTCCACCTCAACTCCAAAGTCTCCCCATAATACAGATCCCCAGTTTGTTTATTGTTCATTTGTTTTTCTGCTCGATACTTTTCAGCTTATGTGAGGCCCTAAAGAATGAGAAATTTCCTGAATAAAGATGTACTATTAGTAGTGCATTTTCTACACTTCGGAGGACTGATTGACTTTGTGTCCCCAAAAGATGTACCCAACGCATGTCCCACCCTCCCCTAAAGCAGAGATCAGCTGAGCCCTGCTGTGATCTCACAGCAGCCCTTCAGCCTCCCATTTGTTCTGCTGAGTAGAGAAGATTCAATCCTAAAATGAGCCACAGACACAGAGAATAACAAGAAGTACAGCTAAGTGACTGGACTTGAGAATGGAGGAAGCAGCCTCAGTGACTCCAACCTTATTTAAAGCAGCAGCAGGTATAACCTTCCCCAGAAGGGCCCCTCCAACTGACACCCCACAAAGAGCTAACCAGTGAGGCTTGAGGCCCCAGGAGGACGGTAGCTATTAGCACTTATTACAATAAAGCCTGCTTTAGGAGTAAGCCGCTTCTCGAGGATCAGGGCCACAATCAGAGGCTTCTCCTGGAGGTGGTGCAGAGGGAACCAGGGTTTAGAAGCACCTGATCTCACAGTCTCACCTCCAGAACTTCTGACTGGCTATGTTTGGGAAATTTTTGCCCTCTTTGTCTGAGTGACTGGGTCTCTTGAAGTTTTAATTCTGAAACAATTACATAGTCCCATGCAATCATGAGAAATTAAAGAGAACCCTCTACTCGGCTTCTGCAAGGATAGCAACTTATAAAATGGTAGGTCAAGGTCACACCATAGATACTGACTTTGACAAACTTGAGATACAGAATATGTCCACCACTGCAAGGATCTCTCACTGTTACGTTGTAACCACACCCACTTTCTTCCTGTCCCCTTGCCCTGCTGCAGCCCTGGGACCACTGATCTGTTTCATCTCTATAATTCTGCCATTTCAAGAATGGATATGTAAGTTGAATAATACAGTATGCAAACTTTGAGGATTGGCTTTTCAGACTCATTTTAGTTCTCTGCATATTCATGCATCTTGTTGTGTGTATCAGTAATTAGCTCCTTTTTACTGCAATCTACACATGTACCACAGTTTGTTTAATTATTCATCCAGTGAAAGACTGGGTTGTTTCTAGTTTGGGGGCTATTACAAATAAATCTGCTATAAACATTTGTGTATAGGTTTTTGCGTGAAGATAAGTCTTATTTTGTCTCAGATAAATGCCTTGGAGCATGATTGCTGGGTTGTACAGTTGTTGCATGACTGGTTTTTAAAGAAACTGCCAAATTGTTTTCTACAATAGTTGGAACATTTTACATTCCTACTAGCAATTTATGAGCGATCCACCTTCTATATAGGCTCATTAGTATTTGGTGTTGCCAGTATTTCTTATTTAATGATTCTGGCAGGTGTATAATGATACCTCACTGAGGATTTAATTTTCATTTTCTTAACTGCTAATAATGTTGAACACCTTTTCTTTTCATTTGTTTGTTTGCCATCTGTGTATTCTCTTGGGTGAAATGCTTCTTTGTGTTGTTGGCTCATTCTCTAACTGAATTGCTTGGGGTTTTTTCTGTTATATTTTGAGAGTTTTTTGTGTATTCCAGATAATATCCCTTTAGTGGATATATGTCTTGCAAATACCTTCTCCCAAACTGTGGCTTACCTTTTCATCTTTTTAACAGGATCTTTCACAGAAAGATTTTTTTAATAGATGAAGTCTAACTTATCAATTTTTCCTATTATGACCAAAAACTTTGGCATCAGGTCTAAGAACTTTTTTCTGATCTTAGATCACCACAATTTTCTCTCACTTTTTTTTCTGAAAGCTTTTTCAGCTTTAGATTTTACATGTAAATCCATGATCCAAGACAGAAAACTTTTAGACAGTAAGCATTCTCCAGTGTAACACCCTCACTCACATCAGCAAAAGCCCAGTGAGGAGCCTGAAATTTGGTCCCCACCAGGCATAACGAGACACCCTAATCCCCCTGCTGAAATGGAGTCAGACACGGCCAGGCTGGGAGCCAGGATTTTAATCCTTGCCCACACTGAGGAGCTTCCTGTCTGCTCCTCCTTCCAACTCCTCCATTTCAGTGAAGACCTTCAGGGGTCCTGTACTGCAGACTCCACTGAGCAGGTGGGGCAGCCCTCCTCTTCCCCACTGGGGTGGTACCAGAGGAGGCCTAGTGGAGAATTAGGACATTCACCCTCACTAGCGTGAAAAGGCCACCTCCACTGGAGTGTCCGTGGAGACCACATGGGGAGTTGGAATTCCTGCCCACCCATCAATAATGAGCTCCTGTCTTAAGGCGCTAACTGAGCCTGAGTGGAAAATACTGGCTTCTCCCTCCACCTGGCAGTAATGAGACAATGTTCTCCCTTCTCCCTCAGCATGATGTCAGATAAAGCCAGTTAAAAGAAGACATTTAAGCAACATTCAAAGCCCCATAACCTAAGGGAAAAATATGCAGGTTTCAATAGAAAAAAATCACTTGTCATACCACAAACAAAGATTTCAACGTGAATAAAAAAGACAATCAAAATGTATTAGTACTAAGATGCTAAAGATGCTAGAATTATTCGACAAAGATTTTGAAGCAGCTATGATAAAAAAAGACTTCAATGCACAATTATGAACGTGCTTGAAACAAATGAAAAAGATAGAAAAATTGACCAAAAAATAGTAGAAGAAACAAAAAGAAAAATTGAAGTGCAAAACAATAGTAACTGAAGTAGAAATCTCACTAGATGCATTCGGCAGCAGAAGGTAGGTGGCAGAGGAAAAAAAATCAGCAAACTGGATAATAGGACAATAGAAATGACCAAATCTGGACATGAGAGAGGGAATAGATTGGAAAAAAGGATCAGATTCAAACTTGCATGAGAAAATATACTGAAATGTGAATACTTTTGAGGAATAAAAAGTTGTGAACCACTGTAAGGGTGGTGGCTCTGGACTGAAGAAGACACAGCAACTAGAAGCTTGAAAGGTGTCTACTGTGTTCTCCTCACTGGGTGGTGAAACAAACTGATCTATTACCTTGACCTCTTTTTGTCCCATAAATAAGGTGAAAGAATTAACAACAGACAAGTAAGCAAAGCAAAAGAGAATGAAAATGTACTTTTCATCTTAAATATGGCATCTGAGTTTGGCAGGATCAAGTTCACCAGCAAAGAATCATCGACATTCGGGATGTAATGACCCTAAAATCTCTGCCCCTGAGAAATTTTTCTCACATTTGCATCCAATGTCTTATAAACTTATTAGAGGCCACCACTTTTTTTAGGAAACACACGAACTTGATGAACACCTCTTTCGCCCAACTTCCTGAAGCAATTCCATTGCTGTAACAGCCACAGTTGCTTGTAAGTTTAAAACACGAATTACTGAAGACAGAAAAAGACACTACCTAATCTACTTTATCCAGGAGAAAGCCACACATCACAAAATATCAGAACAGCATGAAACAAAGGCACAAATCCAATAAATTAAATGTTCCTTCAGCCAGTGAGTCCCCAGCACATTCCTCCAATGGCAAGTGCACAAAGAAAGCTTCAGAACAGATGTTGGCAACACGAACAGGAGTCTAGGTGATTTCTTTTTCCTTAAAAAGAAAAAAAAAAGCAAGAGGTATTTTTGAAAGACCCTTCAACAATCTGCCTTTATTAGACTTTTAAGAGAGGTTACGCTTTATGAAGGGATAAGGAAAGATGTAACATATTATTCTGCTGTTAAAAAACAAACAAACACAATTTCCTCTCCAAAACGGTGGTGTTAGCAAAACTCCCTCTGCAGAACATTTTCTTCTCAACTCTAATTATAGGTCTGGAATTCAGACAAAATTAAAACAAAAAAGAAATTCTGGAGGAGCCACGCGAATGTGTCACGAGTTAACACAACGTGATTCCCTCCCTCCCTTGCCGCCTTGCTCGCCTGTGATCATCGCATTTCGTACAGATTTACATGAACAGACCCGGACCGAGGGAAACTTGAGGCAACTTTGTTCTCGGGGACCCCTGATGTTGTCCAAACTCCTCACTCCCCTCCGCCACCACCAACATGGCCTCTCGTATGGTGCACCAGCAGCCTCACATCTGCTCCCGCCCAGGTCCTCGTAGTCGCCAAGTCTGACCTCTACTCAGCAGACACTCCAGGCACAGTCCAGGCTTCCGACGTGTCGCTCGCTCCTCTGCTCCAGGCACACTTTCCTGCGGGCTCCTGCTCCAAGGTGCTGCGCTCTGTTAGCCGGCTCACTTGGGTGGGGGTGGGAGGGTAGATAAATGTGTTCTCTTAAGCTGAAACGAGTTTGGCGTGTTGCCGCTCCAGGTGCATCTATTTATTAATAGATTGCAGGTGATTTGTTTGCAAAAGATAAACTCCTGAGGATGGAATTCCAGATTTCAGAGGCAAGATGAAGTGGAAATACTTGGATGTAGCCTTCAGTTCACGCTTAAAATGCAACCACATGATCTATTGAAACCTCAAGACTAGCATTGCATCTAGTCTACAAAGAAAGGAAGAAAATTTGACTCAGGGTGTTAATAGCTCAGAAAACTCTAAAATATTAATTAGAGGAACCTTTTTTTAAGTTACAAAATTTCAGAAAAATATTTGTGTGATTTTTCACTTTGTAAAAAGAAATAAAATATCAGATTCATAGATAACAATACAGCTGAAAGGCACTCTAAGAATCAACTGTTTTCACATTTTCTTCCTTTCACAAAGGACGAAAATGAATCCTAGAGGCTCACACCATAAACCCATGTCAGACCAGAATCCAGAATCTAGATCTCCCTGACCCCCGGACAGTGCTCTTTCTAGTATACCTCGTCACTGCTTCCGGTTTCCCACATTCCTCTGTAGGGTGATCATGTGACACCCAGAGCTGACACGGGGATGAGAAACAGAACCGTCCAGTTTATATGTCGTCTATCATCATACTTCAATTCTGACTTTCTCCGTTTCCATTCATCTCTATTCACAGAGTAAGAGAGGAATTCTTGTCGATGTCAACAAAATTTTTGCCTGACAAAGATCAAACCAAGGGGAAGGACACCGACTAGGTAGGTTCTCTAAACAGCATGCGCAGATGCTATGGCCAGCTGGCGTGGTGATGTCGGCTTGGAAAATCTCCATCAGAAATGAGAAATGCAAGTCACATTAAATTAAATTAGCCCTTTCCCCAGAGCTGGAGGGGGGAGAAAAACAATCCACTTCCTTAGACAGAGACGGACACCTCCCCTCCCTCCCCTTGAAACGTCGTATCACGTCACCCTGCTCCAACAGCTCCAACTGCCACAGGTCTGCAGCGCTTCTGATCGCTGGTCGCCAATTATCTCGCAGCTGCTTCTCTATCAAAGAAAGCACCCGAAGCCCTGCTCTGTCTTCACATTAAACAAAGCACACAGCACAATCCAACAGAAGACCAAAAACGCTTCGAGGAAAGAGTGCACGCTTGGGACAACACAGGCAGCACTAGGGTTCCCAGGCCCTTGCGTGGTTAAAATTCTTTATGTAAGAGATACAGGAATAACGAAATCTTCAGATCTGCTTATTTACTCTTGGCTGTCACCAGTGTTTTTACAGGAGCTCTTGTTCATTCTCTCGTCCATCTTGTGGTCCTCCTGACTCGATTAGAACTTGTGTATCTTTTATGCGCAATGAGTTCTCTTCCTAACATGCCCAGTTTCCCATTAACTTGAAAAAAAAAAACTGTAATGTTACATTACATTGATAGAGTTCAATGGCATTTGTTATTTTGGGGTTTTTCTTATTTGTTCATTTTAACCGAGTAAGTTCATTTTCCACTATTTTTACTATGAGACTATCTTTAGTTCCTTGCTCTCTGGTGGAATTCCTCCACTCCTTTAGCCCCTCTAAAAACACTGCAGTTTTTAGAGAAATCAACACAGATTTCCACTTCAAACCATCATCCCATGGACAATAACCAAGTGTGCTAATTATGCACTATCAGAAAGCTTTTTTTTTTTACAGCCATGGTTTTGACATCTTTCCACATCCATGTATACAAATGTATAGAAGAGTGATCATATGCTTTATCTAAAGACACTTGTTGAGTGTCTGGTAGCGCTATTAATAAACCACTGGGAAGACAGGTGCGAACTGGAAGTGGTCGGGGTGAATTTCACCCAGTGGCAAAACAACATTCTCCATTTTCCCACTGAAATCCACCTCAGAAGGTTGATAAGGCAAAGTCCTCTCCTATTTACTTTGAGGATTTAGTAAGGCAAGTTTGGTATCTCATTAGAAGACTCCGCAAGTTGGACAGGACATTACTTATAACACAGATCTCCTGAATCTCCCTACACTCTGTTTGGGGACTAAGGTGAGTCCTTGGTCTGCTGACTTAATCAGTAGAGCCTTGCTTCTTGGATGCCACTCCTCTTATTGAAAATCAGAGAGCCAGGCTGACAGAAGTCAGTAGAGTGCCTAAGTCAGCTGGGCAGGACTGGCAGAGGATGCCTTTCTGTTTGGGCACACAGCCATTTGTTTGAGCAGGTTGCTGGGTAGAATCTCACTGAAGTCAATGAAGATGGCTTAACCCAAATATTGACAAAGTGAAATAGAACCAAGTGGGAAAAAACACAGGGGATTTTAGACACAGATAATCAATACTCTATTAAAAATCTTCCTCTTAAAATTGCACTAAATACAAAGAATAAAATGAATCAGGAGGATATTACACTAATTATCTGTCTTTGGGTGTATCTGGAACAAGAAATAAAATCTTGGAGTGAAAATAGAATTTAAAAATCTTAACAACCTGAACAGGATAGCTTTGAAAGAATATATTTTGTCCTAATCACTAGGGAACTGCCCTCACATTTCATTTATATCATTTCTTTATTTCTGCAAATTCAAGTCAAAGGCCAGTTGTACAAGTGATGAAAGATCACAGATTCATTCTGACAACAGACAACCAAAGTATGAATTTAATGGGTGAGGACCTTCATGTCCAAACCCCTAGTGAGGCTTTGAGGTGTCCTTAGTAACCCATTCCCTAGGAGGCATACAAAGAGTACTCCCAAAACATGGAAATTACCATCTCAGTCTCTGTCTAAGCACCACAGTGAGGCCTTTCTTAGATTAAAGCACCAACTATAGACAGAAGATGAGCCACATTTTCCCAGGATCTTTGTGTCTCCCTAATCACTGGGTGTTTTTTATCACTACAATTGTTCAGCACTGTGGCAGAAAACACAAGCTGACCTCAACTTTCTTCAGGGCCCATGAGCTTTCAGATGGCCCCTCTCCGCTCTGTAGCTTGTGGAGGGAAGAAAGGCTGCTATACCTCTCCCAATGCCTGCCTCTGCCCCGTGGAGATGGGAACATTCACAGCAAGTGTAGGCCGGCCTCGAGCTCTGAAAGGGAGTGGTGGCCTCTCCCCACCCCTCCCTCCCTCGCTGTGAAGTTGCATTGGTCTCTTCTCTGTTCCTTAAGCACCCCCAGCTCATTCCCACTGTGGCCTTTGGAATGTTCTGCTCCAGATCTTCTTGCGACTGTTTCTTCCGGTCATCCAGGTCTCAGCTCACCTGGCATCTCCTCCAGGGTGGCTTCTCCACTCACTAATCTAGATGAACAATCCCCAAATCTTGGGTCAGTTCTCCCAGAAGAAAACCTCAAGACAATTATTCATGAGCAGATGACTCATGGAGGACATTGCCACCCCAGCCTGACCCCACAGGAGCTGTGGGGTACAAACAGGGCCTGAGAGTGTGTGTGGACTCCAGTGTGTGTGAGAGGGAGTTGAGCGTTCACATTCCTGTGTCAGTCAGTCCTTGGCCAAGGCTGCAGGGGAAGGGAAAGGTGGGCATAAACCCCAGCACTCCCCATCACACTTGCTTAGGAAGTGGTTCCAGTAGCCCAAAGGAAGTCTTAAAAAGAGTCGCAGGCACGGGCTGTTGGAAGACAAATGCGCTCAGGAACAGGGGATAAGTATAAAGACCCAATGAACACAACAACAGCATCCACTTACCTCCAACCGCATCATTCTCAAATACACATCCTTGCTTCCCCTCCTTAAGTGCGCTTGATACTCTCTGAGGAGATGTTCTTATTCATAAACGTGTCTATACATTGTCTTCCCACCTACAAGAAAGTCTCCGTGAGAGGAAAGATTCATCTGTCTTGTTCACTGCCAGTTTCCAGGAATAGATTTAATGCTTAGCTCACAGAACATCCTCAATAAAGGCTTGTCGAATAAACCAATGACCAAGGGTGACATTGCTACACAGTATTCTGGAACCTATAAGCTAGCCCTTGGACTACATCCTGAAGACAGACAGTAGCAGTAGTCATAAAATAAGCACAGGAGGGGGCTGGGGATTTAGCTCAGTGGTTACAGTACTTGCCTAACAAGCTCAAGGCCCTGAGTTTGATCCCCGGCACCCCCCCCCAAAAAAAAAAAGTTTAAAAAAATTTTAAAAATTTAAAAAATTTAAAAAAGAAAGCACAGGATCTGGAATCAGTAAACTTGGCTGTAAGAGCCAGGTGAACTTATTAGGTCAAATCATTGGCCTCAGTTTGCACATCTGTATAATAAAGGGAAATATGTAGATACTTATGGGTGTTCATTACACTGTTGTTTGTGGTAGCTAATAATTGGTGAGAATGTAAATATTTGACTCTAAGAAATTAGTTATATCCACACAATGAAATATCATAGAAACAGTAAATGTTACAAAAATATGATCTACGTGACAGGAAAAAATTTTCAAATTATATTCTCAGACCTGTTTTATATGTTTATTCGTATCTGTATACAAAAAAATTAGAAAAATACACAATAAAATATAGTAGTATCTTTGAGTAGAGAGATGATGGAAACATTTTTATTTCCTCCTTTTACCTGTCCATGTTTTCTCAAGTTTTTAAACCAAAATCCAAAGGAAGAACTAATTATTTTTAATTACCAAAATACTCTTCACAGACTACTGTTATTAAGAGACCAGTTTGTGATGTGGTAAAAAGATCATGAGGTGGGTTCCAGTTTAATCTCTTTCCCCCATTAAGTGGCTGGTGGGAGAGGGGTGATGGGCAGGGCGAACAGTGATTAGTAAACTCTGAAACATTAATCTCTCTGAGTTCAGCTTCCTTATCTGTAAAGAGATACTAGCAGTCTCCAAGACCCCTTCTTGAAGATGGGTCATTTTGTACATGAAGATACACATTCTGTGAAAAGCAAGCGGTAAGCATCTCAAGTCTCACATGTCAGGAGGAAGCCCATATTAAACAGTAGCTACGGTTAGTTCTCCTACATAGAGAAACAACTCTCTGGATTTGAAATGCTAACTATCCAGGCTACCTGTGTTGCAGCAAGTGTGTGGCGAGAACTCGGCCAGAGGACTGCGTGGCGGCTGATCCGCTGAGCGTCTCTCACCTGCGTGCACACAGCTGGACGAGGCTGGCTGCTGCTCCCTAAGGAAGCAGGCCCTCCTGAAGCTCCCTCCCAACCAACCAACGGCAGAACTTTTCTCCTATTGGATGGTGTCCGTGACACTGACTGAGCAGGGAGACGCAGAAACTTCGACACTGCTCATTAGTCACTCCTTCTTTCTCTCTGATTTCTAAGCCAAGTAAGAAAAAAGACACAGAAGAGTGATGGAGGATCAGCACACCCGCTTTATTACAGATAGAGTAATGGAGAACAGGGCTTGGATCTGCAATTACAGCTGGGCTTTGAGTCCTTTTCCCTGTGACTGAATTAACAGCCCCAAACCGTGTGGACATGATGCCCAGGTGACCTTACTGCAAGACATACCAGCAAGGGGGCATCGGGAAGAGAAGGAAGCTGAGGTTCCAGCATCACACAGCCTCTCTTGGGGCCCTGTGAGCGCGGGGGCTAGAGAGGAGGCAGAAGTCACCTTCCCATGATTCTTCCCTCTTGGGATCAAGTGTGAACTCCCCAGGAGTGTCCCTATTTTGTTGACTGCTGACTCCTAAATCTCTGGCACTCAATAGATATCCATGGAGGAATGAATGAATAGAACTAGGAGCACCAGGAAATGGTGGTTTTCCTAAATGTAAGGGCTTCTTTGAAATTATTCTTGTAGCTCAGCTAGTTACCATTTGTCTAATAGAAAGACAAATATACAGATATCAAGAGCAAAATCGCCTGATCCTTATTGAGGGTGGTCTTGGTGGTTAAAAAGAGTGTAAAACATAGGGGGTCAGTGTAGACATAGGCTTATGGGACCCCGGGTCATTAAACTGGGGCGGGCTAGTTCAGGTTTAGGCAAAAGATGGCAAATAAAAAATCCTCTGGACTCTAGTTTTCTCATCCACAAAATTCTCCCTACTGGTCTTCTGTTTTTTTGGGGTTAGATAACAAAGACTAAGAATGGCTGTTAGCATAAGACATCTGTCCAGTCGACTGTAAGGCTCGGAGCCCCTAAACCCAGATAGAGTTCACTTTACTGTTACTGATAATACTTGGCCATTTCCATATGTCTTGTTTCTTTCAGAGACAAATTCCAGTAAATACTTGGTAATTCATTCCTATATTCCACACCCTTTGAACTAGCTCAGTGAAGAAAAAAATCCAATTTTAAATTAATATTCTGATTTTGAAAGTAATATTCATGAAGTCAGTTATTAATATAAAAAATAGATTTAGAAATAAGTTTAGATTAAATCATCAGCATGTGTACTTCGAACAAACATTAAGAATTCCGAAAGTATCTCTGCAAAGACCTAAGTATTAAGTTTCAATTTTGTTCTTTACTGAATTGCAAACATGCTGA
Source organism: Hystrix cristata (assembly GCA_004026905.1). Taxonomy (NCBI): domain Eukaryota; kingdom Metazoa; phylum Chordata; class Mammalia; order Rodentia; family Hystricidae; genus Hystrix; species Hystrix cristata. The sequence continues at coordinate 38,113 of PVJO010016866.1, forward strand.
ATGCAGACCTCCAATTAAGCCTTCTCACTTTTCTTTCTTTAAAACTCTGCACCAAATAGTCCCCAAAGAATGCTCGGCATATTCATTTTGCTTTCTCTTTTAGTAATTTTATGTGCAAAAAGATGGACCGTTTGTTAGGTTTGAAGAACATGATAAAGAAGCTACAAGCCAGAAGCAGTCAAGGATCTGCTGTATCTTTTGTTTCTAACACCATCTGTGTCTGTATCCTCATCCCCTTTGTCTAGCCAGCTCATAAGGAATGCAGACATACACGAGGTATAATCAAAAACTACAGTGAATGTTTAAATATTTTTAAGTGTATTACAGTAAAAGACACATTGCCATCAGTCCCCCTTAAAATACTCTCCCTTGCTGTGAACACCCTTATCCATCATTCATGCCACTTTCTAGAGCAGCTGGGGAAATCCTCTTTCCTGAGTGTCTTTAGTTGCACTGTCCCAGCACCCTCAATGTCCTGAATCCACTCAAAACGTTTACCTTTCAGGGTCACGTTGACTTCAGGGAAGAGTCAGAAGTCGCAAGGTCTCAGATCCAGTGAATAAGGTGGATGAAGACACGCTGTGATGTTTTTATGAGCCTGCTTTTCTGTTGGGTGGCGCCGGGTAGCAGCATTTACCTATTTTGAATCATGCTTTGTAAAGACAATGTCCAGAACTGTTTCAGAACATGGCAAGAACAATGGGACGAGTGTGCCTGAAGCAAGGAGGACTGTTCCGAGCGGACTGATGGCAATGTGTCTTTTACTGTAATAAAATCTTTACTATACTCTGTGTAGATGGTAAGGGGATCAGGGGACGGAGGAGACAGGAGGGAGGGAACAAGAAGGGAACGTAAAAGTGATCAAGGTACAATATGTATATGGACTAACTCCCCACAATGAGTGTATTTATTATGTATCACAAACCTATAAGAATTTAAAGAGAAAAATAAATATTCACCATATTTTTATCACACCTCATATTACAGATATGTAAAGTGCTTAGCAACATGCCTGCTCTATAAAAGGTGATCAATAAATGATAATTAGGTCAAATAGGTTAAGAAAAGTCCAATAGGTTCCACAGTTAGGAAAATATTCTGGAAGAGCAATTTCAGAAATCAGGAATATAAACTAGCTGCAAGTGTGTTCAACCTGACGTGAGGCCCCCGCACCCCGAGATCCTGCCTTCAGCAGCCCGCATTGCACAGACTGGAACAAGAAGCCTGCTGTGCCGCCAGGTCGAGCTCAGGACTCCATCCACCGGGTCGAAGTGCCCCTTTGGGGAGTTGAAATTCCATTTCTGGAAACTGGTTCCAACGCAATTCTTTTCATGAGAATAAGTTTTTTGCTAAGTGTAAGATGGCCGGTAAATATGAACAAAAAAAAAAAAAAAACATGATTCCAAAGCTATAACTGTGAATTCTCCGCTGAAAAACAACCCTAAGAAAAATGAGTTCCTTCTGTGCCCCCTCGAATTGTGGTTTTAAAGTAGAGGTTCTCACCGTCTGAGAGACTGGGAGGGACGCTTGGTTTCCTCAACGCACTTTCACCTCTCTTATGTCACACAAGGCTCACAGATGACTGCTCTCCTGGGCATCACGGCGTCCCGATGCCCAGAGTACAGTCACGCTACTTCTCCCTGAGCAGAGCAAATCATTCAGGAGGACAGTAGCTGTGATTAGAGAAATTGCGAGGTAGGCGGGTTCGTCTCAACCACCCACGCGTACCTCTCAGGCGTCACACAGCCTAATTTTGCCAGACTCCCAACCTCACCACTACACACAGCCCTCCGTCCATCCCTGCTTGCCTATGTGTCACCTCCCAGCCACGCCCCAGGTCTGTCCTTACTTCTCTGCCTGCCCCTCCTCCTCCTATCAAAATGTGCTAGCGTTGTGAGTCGCGTGATCTCGGGACTCACTCCCCCCGGGGCAAAGCCTGTAGCACCCGGCGCCATTAGCACGGGTACCTCAGTCACTGTGTTACCTGAAAAGATGCTTAGCATCCTTCGTCATTAAGGAAATGCAAAACAAACTCACACTCACCTCCACTAGGACGGTTCTGATAAAAACACATTGGAAATAACAAGTGTCAACAAGGATGCAGAGGATTTGGAACCCTCACCTATCACTGGTGAGGATACCAAAACGATGCGGTCTCTGCGGAAAACGGCTTTGTGCCTCCTCAAAAATCACAGCCTAGTAATACACCATATCGACAGAATCAAGGACAAAAATCACATGATCATTTCAATAGATGCAGAAAAAGCATTTGATAAAGTCCAACACCCATTTATGATAAAAATCCTACAGAAATTAGGAATAGACGGTCTATATCTAAATTTGATAAAAAGCCATCTATGACAAACCAACAGCCAACATCACACTAAATGGTCAGAAACTTGAAGCTTTCACACTAAAATCTGGAACAAGACAAGGCTGTCCACTATCACCACTGTTATTCAATATAGTTCTAGAAACATTAGCAAGAGCAATCAGGCAAGAGAAAGAAATAAAAGGGATAAAGATAGGAAAGGAAGAAGTTAAACTATCATTATTTGCAGATGACATGATACTCTACATAGAAGACCCCAAGAATTCCACCAAAAAACTTCTAGATTTA
>PVJO010016867.1:0-40711 GCA_004026905.1 Hystrix cristata
AAGAAGGGGAAAAGCAGAAAGGCAACGGGAAAAAGAGGGGAAAGGGAAAATATGGAAAATGATAAATGAACCTGCTGTAAATAGGGAGGGAGGGTACAGAGGGGAGGGGGGGAGAGGGGGGAGAACCAAGATACATCATGTATAGGTACAGAATTAATGTAATGAATGTGACCATTGTATGTAGAATGTACCAATACATGTTCTTGGTTTAAAATAAAATTAAAAAAAAAAAACAAAACAAAACAAAAAAAAAACAATTACACAGCCACATAGTTTTTAAATGGTTACCTAGCTGCCCCAATATCTTTTTTGTAAAGATTCTCTCTTCTTTTGAGTTGAAATGTAGCATCAACTGAGTTCTCATGTTTTTAATATTTTTCCATGTCTTCAGTGAAGCCTGCTAACCAAATATCTTAACGATTAGAAACCACATGTAATTTATAATGCCCTCATTTATATGATGGTATATTTAGAATCAATTATTGATTTTTTTCCTTTTTTTCCCCATGGAAAAAGCCTTTTGTTTATTTTGTTAAACAAAAAATAAAATACACTGCATAGGAACTATTTTGAAGTCCTCTGCCTTAGCCTTCAAAGAAACACTAACTTTGCTTTAAGGCTGTAGTAGCTGACATAGCATCTTGTTACGTTCTCCTTGCTACCTTCTTCAGCCTTCTCTGAGGACCACAGTGATACATTCAGAATCCTGTTAACACAGGAGTTTTGAATACTTATCCATCATTCTTCTTCTGCTTCTTGCCTGTCATGTCTATGGCCCGCACTTAACATTTAAAGGACAATGCCATGTGGATGGCTCCCAGCAGACAGGGTGTGAAGCAGAGGCAGAATCTAGATCAGCCTCAGTGAGGGAGTCCACGGTATGTCCTGTGAATAACCCCATCCGTGTCATTCCTCAGTGTGTTGTATCTGTAGCACTGGAGCAGCCAAGGACAGAATGGCTGATATCTATCAGTTAAATGTTTAATGCCTCCAGGATGGTGAATGGTCTCTGATGTAAGACACAAAGATCTGTACATTTCATTCCCTCTCACACTGGTCCACCCTTATGCTCCTCCACAGACTTTTTCCTCAGATCATTCAGTCATGGTTCCTAAACTCCCAGGATTAAGTCAATCAGCAGTTCTCCACTCCCACATGGCCATGAAACCTCTACACTAGGAAATTTCTTCATCGAAACAAGCAGAATAACCAAATGTCAATTCTGATGATTTGGATAATTTCTCTAACATATTTAGTGTTACCATTAAGTAGGAAAGCAGTGCAGTAGTCATCCATTTTGGGAAGGCACAAGCCACCTTGAGAAAATACTCTGTGTCCCAGGCCTAAGTTTTTTCTTCCCTGACAGTTTTTTCTTAGGAAATTTTCATGATGAGTTGTGAACTGAGGGGATATATATACATGGGAGTTTAGACCAAAAGTTTGTGCAATTTATCATGCCTCTTTGGTCTAAACACAAATTTATTGTTTTTGCTTCTCAGTTGATTACTGCTATGCCTGCCCAACCTTATGATTTAGTACAGTTGATAAAGTCTAATTCATAAGTGATGTGGTACTTACATGGTCACTCACCAGATGTCAGGCGCTCACTTTCATTAGAGCCCATTGGCCCGCCAGGACCCCTATTTCAAATAGACAGCAATTCCCTGCTATAGGAAGTATGGCCTTTCTCTAAAATGTCAACTGTCTCTTCTGGGACTTTTCTCTTGACAGTTGGCAGAGAATTCATATCATGTCCAAACTTTAAGGAGCAATCTTGTTCATCTTTATTAAGATATTAAATCCCCAGACACGGATTAGTACTCTTATGTTGATGATTTCTCCATAACCCAACAGTGTGTTTCACAGCACATGGGACCATATTCTCACGATCCACTTCCAAGTAGGTATTCCCATTTCTTTGTGTTATATATCAGCAAGACCCTTAATTTCCTCCAACCTGTAAGCAAATTTCCTCTGGAATAAAAACTACATTTTTCTGCACAGGTTCTTTTGAGTCTCAGTTCTTAATGGGCTTGGCAAAAGGGGATGGCAAGAATAGCTACTGAGGAAAATGAGCAATAAGATTCAGAATGCTAGTACCATGGTGGCTTTTTAGAGTCTCCAGGCAAAAGGTTGCCTTAGCCATCTTAACAAATGAAGCAGCAGATTCAAAGAGATATACTTAATTCAAGTTAAGTATAATGAGCAGAGCTAAGATCTGAATACAGGTCAGTTTGGTTCTCTGGCCCTTGTCACAGACCCACATTGTCATTCCAGCAAGATCAGGTTCCAAACAGATGAAGATAGAAAGCTAAACATGTAACTTATGAAAGAGCTTCTCTGACAGCAGAAATCCTTGCTAGTCCTTCTCCCAACCAGAAGCTACAGCTAATTCCAATCTATTCTTAGCAGATTTTAAGACAACTCACAAGCACAGTATCTGAACTGCCATGTACTGCAATCCTCCTGTTACCACTAACCCCACCCAAAAGCCACCATCCCTCTGGGAAGATCCTTATATTTCCTATTACATTTGTTCTGCTTATGTTTCATTTGAGGAATATTAAAGGGCACTGGGATTCTAGAAACTGCAGCATTAACTGCTACTAATGGGCCTGATAGATCCAACAGAAAGAGGAAAGCAAACAAGAAATTGTTCAAATATAATCCCCTTTCCCAGAAAAAAATACTTATTGGATAGAAGTAACTTTGCTACTGATGGCAGGAGTTCCATAAAATACCTGATTACTATCGCTAAGCAGATGGTAACCCAGTGGGTGCCACTTCTCATTTCTTTCACGGATTCAGGAGCAAGCAATGCGGTGTCATTGTTTCCTCATCACTAAATAGAAAAGCAGTATCAGATGCTTAGGATATTCTAAAGCAACCCTGTGGGCTTTTGAAGTTTTCCTATAAGTGGTACCCAAAATTATTTAAGAATCCTCTCCTCTGGACAGTGATTCCCTAAAATACCTGGTTTAATAAACCAGCACACAAAAGCACAGGAAGGGTCCTTGGATGGCCTTTGTGTCTCCCTTTTCCAGGGGATGGCTTGATGGTTGCAAACCTCAGGATGGATGACATCACACCTTATTCAAGGCAGCATGCAGAGGTAATACACTACAAGGGCAGGTCACCAGAGAGGGTCGGCAGCCCCAGAACCACCCTGTGCATTTGAGGTTGGTCCCCGCTCTGTCCCGTCACTAGGTCCAGCTCCTAGTACCTGATGTGTGTTAAGATTGTGTCAATGATTCTCACAGGAGTTTGAAGTGATACTGGGATTCCAGGAGTTACTGGTACTCACCCCGAAGAGCTTCAATGCCCCATTTAATCCAAAAGCCTACAGAACTGACAAGAGATACCACTGTAAAGGTTGCCACTGATCTTTCTTTAATAAATTAACTACTTAGTACAGCTCAATATAAAATTAGAGATAATGTAACCCAGCATTTCCCAAATGTCCTTCCTTCATGATATTTTCCATATCCACATCACTGGGTTACAGTGTACTTATTAGTAGTAATTAAGTATTTTATGAAACTCTTAACTGTAAAAGTTACTTCTATCCAATAAGTATTTTTTGTGCATAAGAGAATTGTAATTGAACAATTCATTTTCTCTTTCTATTGGATTTATCAGGCCCATTAGTAGCAATTAGTAGTAGTAGTTAAACAATGTTTCACTTCTCCTTTTTTAGCACTAACATCTGTGTGTTTTACGTATAAAATATATTTATTTTCATATACCTTGAAATAAATGTATAATATGCTGCAAAATACCACCTGAAATCATCTTAACTGCTATCACTTTCAAAATACTTATCTCACCTTCAAAAATACTAATTTCCTCACACAACCTTTTCAGATAAAAAAGAAAAACTGACGAAATAAGTGGGTTTCCCAGTGTGGCGAGCCAGTTGGTAAGTGGCTGAGCTTTCCATCCATTCTCTAGACTTGCAGCGCAGGCCATTTCCTGTGCAGCACGCTGACTCAACAGCTTGAGGAGAGGCATGACAAATGGGGTGACACTAAAAACTTACTGCACTGCTTGGCTCCATGTAGTGATTAAGGGTGTATACAGGCGTCTAAGCAAAAACAAAGCAACTCCGCTGCCCCATTCCAAGAAGAAATTCCTTCTCCTCTAGTCCTAATGATTTTAGCAGACGGTCTTCTGTCCTGAGGTTCTTATCCTTCATTGTCACCCCGATCTGCATTATTATTCATTTTATCTGTCAGTGCTTCAAAAGTTGGAGCAAAGGCCAAGATGTTGCACTTTGCCTGGAAATAATCATTTCTGTACACAGAATTTATGAAGTGCCTTACAGTGTTTTTCAAGTCCTTTCTCAAGCTTATCATCTCACAGCACCCCTGTGACATATTGACTTCAACCACCAAGGGTGTTTCTTCAGGGTTACATGCTGTGCTCATAAAAAGAATCTCACAATAAGGGGGGAGAAGATGGGATACAAACCTACTGAAGATTTGCCATAAAAATAACACAATATCTGCTACTGTGCCCCTCTCTGACCACATACATTTGTGTTCTTACTATGAATAATGTAAGTGTGCTACGAAATGAAGCAGACTTCAGCGAGATATTCTATTTTATTTGTTATATAGGCTTGTAAAGCTGTCGGCGAAGTCAAGTCAACGTTCCAGCCTTCAGTGTGTGGAATAAGAAGTGATGTCCTGTTGATTAAAATTAATGTCTTTGCCACAAAGAGACAAGCACTATCCATTTCTTTAATGCTTCTAAACTCCCTGGAATAATAGGTGAGCACTGAAAGTAAATAAACAAGGCTCCTAATTGGGGCAAGCATTATTCAGGTAGGAGCAGGCGAGATTTGGAGAGAACCAATTCCTAAACACAAACTCAACAGACACAATACTGGTGGCCAAAAGCACAGTGTCCAGTAACCTAATCATTAATTGTGTCAATCCAGGATACAGGATCCAGTAAAGTAGTGTGGACAGACCACACACTCAAATCAAGCCCCACTGGGTGGGCTCCCTGAAGTAAATCTTCCTAAAAGATTACATTTGAAAGTTCACCAACTCTTAAAGGTCACTAGTAAATTACAACCGAAGTGTTCCTTGTCAAAGCTTAATGACCTAGACAGTTAAGTTTGTCTCTAGTTATCATCTTAATCACAGGAATGGCCTATTCACCTTGTCCTGGGGTATCACTTGTCTGTTAATCTGTCCAACCACAAATTACTCTTTGTAGGAAAACATTCTCAATGGCTCTTAAACGGTTGCATTAAAACACAGAAAAGCCCACCTCTTCATACCTATGAGTTCACAGCATGCACCACAGAACTGTAGTCTCCTCACACTGTCTTCACTGCTGCCCAGCATGCTATCTGCCTCTTTTCTGAAGCGCTGAATATGTGCCCACATTTTAAGACTAACAGGCAAGTAAAATGAGAAATAAAAATTTTCTGGAAAATGCCCCCTCCAAAACCACAGAGTACGGGAAGAACATCTTAACACATACAACAACAAAAGTGTTCATATTATTAATAAATAAGGAAGTCTTGAATCATTAAGAATAAAGCAACAGCTCATAGGCAAGATCCTGACAGGACAGAACCAGAAAGTACACCAAGTAAGATGGGTAAAATGCCAAGAGGTCAATGAAAGCCATGTAACAGTCTAGGTAATTAAAGATAGATGCCGAAAAATTAGATGATATTTCTAATAATTAGCAACAATTTAAAAAAAAATAAAACTTCGTGTTGAATAACAAATGAGGAAACAAATTCTTATAATATGTGGGAACAGAGATTGGTCTGACCTTTCTAGAAGGCAACTTGACAACACACTTAAGAATGCTTGTGGGGTTGGGGATTTAGCTCAGTGTAGAGTGCTTGCCTAGCATAGCCCGAGGCCCTGAGTTCGATCCCCAGCACCCAGAAAAAATTAAAAAGTTTGTAATGAAAATTCAGTTACTTGTAAGGAATAGTTATTACAATACTCTCTTTCATTTTGGGAGAGGTACTAGGCATTGAACCTGGGGCTCCGGCTCTGAGCTACATCTCCAGCTCTTTTTTTTTTTTTTTTTAAATCATTTTAAACATGGTCTTGCTAAGTCACTAAATTGCCCAGGCTGAGCCCAAATTTACAGTCCTCCTGCCTCACCCTCCCAGAGTCCTGGGATTACAGGCAGCACCACCATGCCCACCTACAATACTCTCACTCTTAAAAATTATCCTGGGGAAGTTACAAAGACTGTACAGCACTTTCTATGAAAGGTTATTCATATTATAGTATCATTCACTATGCCACAAATCTGGAAACAATCTAAATAACTCATATCTTTAATGAATTGATTAAATAAATTATGTTGTATTGATATAAAATGCTATGAAGAAAGCAAAATATTAGTAAAAGATGTAAACACTGGAAAACCAAAATGTTGTATATACACATACTATGCATAAATATATATCATATACAGGATACATATATTATGACAAGCATAAGAAATAATTTAAGCCATAAGACAATTTTTACTTTGTAGTTTTTTTTTTCAAATTAAGATTTCTGTAATAAACATGTATAGTTCTCATAATCATATTCAAGGTGCATACATACAGCATGTTATCAGCCTTGGAGTATGAGTTATCAGTCATACATGCTTTATGCAATCAATATTATACTGCCTTTGCAGTATTTAAAATGCTTTTCATGGAGATGCGAGTCTGAATTAATCCACTTATGTGGTGGATTATTGGAACTGTACTTTCTGTTTATAGATCTACCTTAAGTTGATGCACACTACAGAGATAGAAAGAAATGTTCACAAATGTTATCCTAACACACCATAGCCAACTGCAAAATTATTATTTCGTGTGCTGTGTAAGTTTCCAACAGTGGCAAACTATGAAAATTAACTCTCTTGAGAATGCTTTCCATCTTCAGATCAATTCATGCAGATGTCCTTCAGATGCAGGATGACTCTACACACACAAGCCATGGTCTGAGTACCAGACCCCACTCTACTCTAAATTCTTCCATCAGGGCCCTGTGTAATACTGAAGCAATGATTTAGATGTCATGGCTATAGTGGATGTGTACCAGGAGGCCTCACACTTAATTTTCGTGTGCCATTTTCCCCATTAAAACCATGCTCTGGGTAGTTTGCTATAGGGCCCTAGAGAACTGGACAATTCATTGAATTTGCTTTACTACATTAAAAGAGGCAATCCATTGGGTACCACTTATATTTCATTCCAGAATCAATAGAACACTCCACTCAATCCACAAGAAATTCACAGTCATCTTTCTTTTACAAGAGACTTTGAGTTACTAATCAGTTTAAGTTTTATCCCCAAGAATATGAAGATCCATATGTCCAGGATCATCTAGTCTCTCAGCACTGGTCAAAATTATGCTTCAGACAAAAAGAAAAGAATACATTGCTATACGTACTGATGTCATTTTTAAAAGGCAAAGGGGATTTCAAGACTGAAACATAAATAAATATTTGTTATTTTCCACTTGGTCAAAGTAATTAAACTCACAAATTTCCACATGCAAGAATTTAATAAAGAAACAGTCGGCTATATAAGCAAAAGCTCAAAAAATGCATTTAATGTTATAGTAGGACTGCTTTGACCTTTAAGAAGGTTAAGCAACCGCTTGAACTTGAGGCCAGGGGTATCATTTTCACTGCCTAGAATAATGGTATGTAAAAGACATTACTCATGTCTGGAAGAAGGGATGCTGCCTTTGTAAGTGTCATGAATGGTAAGCCAAATATACTTGCTAAGATCCCCATGTCTACTTAAAGTAATTTCCTTAATACTTCACATTCTCTAAACATGTCTCATTCCTCAATATTGGTCAGTTTTAGAAAATAACAGCAAATATGAAGTACAATTGAGATATATGACCAAAGAAAATAACATGTCAGGAAATTAGATAGTATACAAACAGTACATTAGTGTATTATTTCATTTAGGCTGGTCCTGCACTTGGTTTTGACATAGAGATGGGAGTTTTTCTGGATAAAGATTCAAGGCATTTATTCTTCAGCAGCGATGAAGCCCCAATACACATGCATTTTATACTAGCAGCTTTATATTACTCTGCCGTCAGGCAAGCAGATCTCAATAGCCTATCTTTATTTCAGAGGAAACAGACAAACAACATCACGAGGGAAACAAAGTCAGCTTTCACCACAATGTAGGTATGTATAAACAGGATGCTTTGCTTTGAAATAGAAGGTACTTCATCCTTACACAAAAGGTCAGAGACATCTGGCCTCAATATTGTTTCATGTTCTGTTGGCAATAAAACATTTTCTCCATTTGAAAACTAAATGTTGAGCACAAGTTAGGAAAATTGCCAATCTTGTTCTAGTTAACTGAACTGAAATTTATTCCTAATATTTGTTCTGTTATAATTTAATAGCAATTTAACAATATCCAACTTCCTTTTAGCGTTTTGCATCAAAGCATAATAAAAATGTATAGTAAAGGGGCTTTTAGCAGAGAATAAAAACTTTACAAGCATAAAGTCTCTATTTAAATGCTTGTGGATGCTTATTTAGCTGTTTTTCTTCATTAAATATGAATTATAGCTCTTTAAATGCTGATTTAGAAGTCAGGAAGGTTTAGTTTTACTCCACTGCTTTATATCCACAGGCAACATAAATCTATTTAAAAGCTGATTTAAGAAAGCAACTTGGGGAAGCAAATTGCTGGTGATTTGATCCCTTGAATTTTGCATGCTACATAATCAGAATCAGGTTGTACTGAGTACTAAAAATGTTTATTTGAATATGGTTGAAAAACACAATTGTTTCTTAAAAAGCATAGTATGGGCAGTGATGGAGTTCAGGACCTACTTGCAAAACTAAACACACTGAAGCATTTAGCACTAAAACAATGCCTGGCCAAGGCTGGAACACGTCAAGCAAAGAGGGCTGATTACAGACAATCTACCTGAAGGCAGTTTTTTTCCTTCTTAAAGCAGAATCCAGGTTGGCTGCTTCTTTGGAAAATATTGATAGCTAGTAAAATTACATCCCCAAATTCAAAACTACATTGGAATTATAACTTTCATACTAAAAGTAAACCATTTTCTGTGAATACAGCACTAAAATAATTGAATAGAATGAAGTTTTATTTTTGTATACCAGATTTAGCCATGTGTTGTCTCTGAGACAAGGTTTAGCCAAATTCACCAGGGAACTATTTCTAAGTCTTCCACAGGCCAAAGTAAAGATAGGTGGATACATCTATTTCAGAACCACCCTACTAGAACATGTTACACAAAGTGGTATCGATAATTAATAGAACTGAAAAGTATCATGTGGTATCGACAGTGCTGTTTAATAGTTTTCTCAATATGAGAAGTGACATAAACCGATTTACTTCCCATTTACCTGCAAAAGAAAAATTGGCTTTTCACACATAATATGTGAACAAGCAATAACTCTTCCTTGCTCCATCACTTGACGTCACGTGCTGGCTGAAATAAAAGAAATACAATAAAAATAAAATAGAAGAGGGATTTTTAACTCTATTCTTTTTTCATTGTTACTGCAAGATAACCGGAGACAGTGTCTTTGTTACCTTTCGAGAGTCAACAGTTTGCAAGAGGCCAGATTTAATACTGGACATTTACAAGTTATGACATTCACACACACAAGCCAAATGCAGGATAAGTGTAGAAAATTTATCTATGCATGGAGACCCGAAAGATCCAATCAAGGGCTGGGAGCCCAGGGTACTGTCTCATGTATGTCCGTGCCTGCACTAAAAGGCTGAGGAAATCTATACTGGAGCCAGGATACAACACTCACAGCAGAGATGAAGACCAGAGCTTCCCTGAAGCGAACAACAGCCATCCCCGGACAACAGCAAGGCCCTGAGCTCCTCCTGCGATGAGAACTGCCGAGTTCCCTTCCGAAGAACCAGCCACAACAGAGCTTCTCCTGGGAAACAGTCGGCTGCCATCTTCTACCTCTGTTCTCCTCTATGCTGTGTGGGCAACAATCCTCAGGTGGATCCTCCACGCCCAGAACCACAGCAACTCAGTCCAGCTGGGCGTTCTGGCTCAAGCTGACCACAATAATAAGTCTACCACAGATAGTATTTAAGTTTCTTCTTTTGATTTAATATCCAAGTATCCAGTAGTGGATTTTATGACCCTGTCATAGTCAACCATTTACAAAAACAGATTTTATGACAGCAATTTCAGGAAGTTTTTTTTATTTGGCTTATACATAAATCAGCTTTTCCAATCCCCGATAGCACAGGCAGACTCAGGTGCACATTTTTAGAAGTAAGAACGAGGAAGCACGTTTTCAGAACCTTCCATCACTGACTAGTGAACGAGGACTAGTAAAGCACATTTTAGAGTGCAGACTTTGAATGAAATTAGCATTTGATGGAGACAAAATACTACAGAGAGTAACTTCAACCCACATTAAGTAAAAGAAAATCTATAATAGTAGACTTATATGAAGGACAAAAATGATAATTGCTCTATTAACAATATAGGATAAGTCTCATCAATTAATACTAACAAAGATTCATAATAATAATTTAGAGAAGGAAACATTCAGTTGAAAATGAGAGCAAATCTAGATTCTGAAGATTTCTTAATGGAAAGAATAAAAAAGAGATGGCTACAAACTAGTAAGAAAAGAAGTAGAAGACCTAAAAAAAATAATCTGTGGAAGCAGAAGTGCACATCCACCTCAGCTGATGTGTGTTATTAGAGCTGCAAGCTGAACATTTTAAGGGCCTTTTCTTAATACATGTTAGTGCTATAGGACTGCACTTCTCTGCCCCTCTGAGTACCACCAACTTACCAGTGAAATTCTTCTGGATGGAAGTTTTAATAACATTTTGCAATCTGTCACATTCTCTTGCCTTTGTTTTGAAGATTTGGCATGTATGAGTTGAGGTAGTACCTCTGTCTGTCAGAAGACCACTCTGTGATGGAGTTTGTGACAAAAAATTACAGTAAATGTGTTTTGAAGATAAGGATAACCTTTTCGTTGTTTATTTAAAAGGAAATTTTAAATATGTTTTGATATAGGGAAGAAACTATCAATAGGAAGGAAAAGATTGAAGTGCAAAATAAGAAGGAAAGAAAAATGTCCTCTAGTTGAAAGGTGATGAGGTCGTTCCATATTTCTCCTCAGAGAAACAGAAAGAAGGTGGAGAAATAGGAAGAAGTAGGACAGCTGGGAAAGATGTGTGAAAGTCGATCAGATAACATTATGTTCTCATTAAAGAAGGAAATTGGATTATTCAGAAAAAGACAGGAGAACAGACTTAAACAACAAGGTTTGGAAGAGCCTTGTTATTTTAGGCAATATAAAGGGGAGCCCATCGATGAGGAAGAGAGGGCAATATAGTCAGTCTATCGAGTGCTGGTTCTGCAATTGTACCCCACAGTGATGATATAGTTCATTTCAATAAATGATCATTTACTCTGTGTCTCACACATCCATGTTCAATGACTGATCTGGCTGAAATATGAATAAATATATTGTTCAGAATTTGTTCATACCTGTAAGTCATTTATTGGCTAACTGAACACTCTCCAGTACGGATTCTAGGACTCTAAATATCTAGTTAAGCAATTTACATTTGTGGCACACCTGACACAGTTAATTCCCAGGGAAACACTGTGAACTATGTTTTATAAGAGAAGCCCCTTGACTTGGTTAAGATTTCATGGGTAGCAAGTAATACAGCTAAGAATGGAATCAATTTTCATTCTATTAAGTCCAGAATAAGTAGTACTTCTTCTAAATAAGCACAAGAACTGATGATGAGTACAGCCCATTTATTTAAAACAGAAAAGGAGAATGAGCACCTTTTGGTAAGTGTATAAAATAATTTAGGGTGCAACTCCTCCAGGACTCAGAATGCCAGCGGGTCCAGGACTCACTCAGACCTGCGCACATCTCTTGGGCCACTGGAAAGCAGACATATAATCCTAGGTCTAAACAAATATTGAAATGATTTGTAAATGGAGTCATGGTAGGATAGCACCACTAGGGGAAATATCACAAACCTTCTAACTCCTTTGTAACTGATGAGCACTAATAAAAACAACCCCAATGGAAAAAAAAAAAGAGAAAAATGAAACACCCCATAGGAAAACCCCACCCTTCCAGACCAACTTTCTTCTGTTTTAATATTTCAGTTCCATTAGGATTATGAAGAAAAATGAAATCTTTTGTAACCTAATGCAAAATTGTGCTCTAGACTTTCTTGTTTATCCTTTTGTAGCAATATAAGGCACTGCTACAAAGAGGCAAGCAAAACAGCATTTTGGAGCTTATGAGGAAAATCATTCTCTAATTCTCTCAGAATTCAAATGAAAGCTGTGGTTTGAAGCCACTGAAACAGAATTATATGTGAAGTTTAGAAGGGATTAATTTCATAAATTTCTTAAGTTGCTGATGAAACCATCTGGCAGTTTGAGAGATAAGCATTAAAGTCTATACAAGAAAATTTCTTTCTGTAAGATTATAATGAATGAATATTATAACAGCAGGAGAATAAAAACCAATGTATATTTTATCATTGAAAACAAATGCTCTGGACTTTAAAATCAGGTGGGATTTCTACTCACTCCTAAAGGACCACAAGTAACGTGTGTGGCGCACCTACAAGAGCCTGAGGGATACTGCTTCACCTGATCCTCGGAGAGGGCTATAAGGGAAATGTCACCTGTGCCTTGCTAAAGAGAAGCCCAGCACTCGGAGAAGTTAGGTGAGAGTCGGCAGACTACAAAGTTGAAACTGTACACATGAAATTTGAACTAGGTATCTTCATGCTCAAACAATATGTGCTGCCAAATCACAATGCTTTTTGCAGTAATCAATACTATTTATCAGATAGGTATCAATAAGGACCAGGGATTGCAATTACCTACCCTAGTCTTTCTGGCTGACAGACAGTCAGTTATTTGCCAAATGTTCTAGCAAGTTCTTCAGTATATCTTGACTAAACTTCCTAATCATTACTATTTGTGGAGAAGAATTTGTTCCAGCTTTAGATAATATGACTCACAAACCAAAGCAATGTTTAAAGGCCTCTGAGAAGTCATAAAAACATAAATATCTGGGCCCAAAATGTGGCTCGCTGAGTTGGGACCCATAACTATGTGTGCGTTTTATAAGGACATCAACCAAGTATTTCTGGTATCCTTAAATCCTACAGAACGGTAGGCAGTCTTTGTCAGCTATTCTTCTAAAGGAAAAGAAAGATTCTGAATATACACCTCAAGAGGTACATGAATATACAAATAGGACTCAAAAAAACCCAGAAGAATATGTAATCTAATCAATAAATGGCAAATGAACTGAATAGACACTTCTTAGAAGCACAAATGGTCAATAATTACATGAAAATATTTTCAACATCTTTAGTCATCAGAGAAATGCAAATCAAAATTACATTGAAATTCCATCTCACCTCAGTCAGAATGACTATCAACAAGGACACAAAAAATAGTAAATTCTGGTTAGGATGTGAGCTAAAGCAACCCTATACACATTGTTAGGGCAGTGTAAATGAGTACAACCTCTATGAAAATCAGTACTCAGGTCCCTTAAAATCTAAAAGTAGAAATATGATATGATCCAGCTATAGCAGTTCTTGGTACATACTCAAGTAAATCAAAATCAGAAATACCTGCATAACCACATTTACTGTAGTTCTGTTGGCAATAGCCAAGCTATAGAATTGGCCCCATGTCCATCAACTGATGAGTGATTAAAGGAAATATGGTATACAGTACATACACAATACAGTGTTATTCAGCCATAAAGAACAAAATCATGCCATTTGCAGAAACATGGAAGGAACTAGAGATCATCATGTTATGACAGATAAATCAGACTTAGAAAGATAAGTGTTACATGTTTTCTCTCATATGTGGAATCTAGAAAAAAAGTGTAGAAGTAGTAGGAAGATTTAAAAGAAGAGGGAGATCAGGGATAGAATCAAAGTGTGTTTATACTTTGTCACAATGAAACCAATAATTCTGTAAAATATATATGGATAAAAATTTGAAATCTACCAAAAGAAGGTGTTTTCAATATAAAATTGTGGTCAAGTGTCTACTCAAGCCAGAATTCTCTGTGAATGATTTCCAGTTCAAGCATATGTAGAATGTATAATCTTCAGGAAGTTATTTAATCTCTTTGTATAAGCAGTGTTGTCCCCTGAAAAATGGGGACAATTAACAATACCTATGTCTTAAATTCTTTTTAGGTAAAAGAATTCGTATGTTCTAAGAAGACTACCTGGCACATCCTAAGTACCCCAGAAATGAGAACTGTTTTAACATTATGTTAAGGAGGCACAGATGGGGGCTTTGTGGTGTCCTTGGTGAGTCCGATGGCCACTATAAGTTTTCTGCTCCTACACAGCAAGGCTTCCTCCCCTCGATTTCTACTGTATCTAAGTGGCACATGAACTGTCAGGCATGAATCGGGCTTTCAACGCCTTACTGATGCACAGGACAGCTCCTACCACGGACAGCCCAACTGTCTATTCTTGTGCAGTCAGTCCCCTTTATATTTTCATCTCACCTTCTCGAAGTACATACTTTTTAGCACCTCAGCCGATTTCTTCATTGGCTCATTCACAACATGGCTCTAGCAAGCAATGTCAATATTTCTTTGTATGCTCTCATGAATGATTTAAGTGGCAATGCAGCAGACAACTCATAGCCTTGGCATTTCACTAGCACAATTCCTATAAGCCATGTGAATACATTCGGCATCAATCCTAAGGAAACCTGCCCTGGAAACTAGGGATGACACGGGTTCAGTAGCTGGATAAAGGCCACACAGTCTGTAAACCACAGAGCTGGGACTCCTGAAAACCACGCCCTGTATGATGCTCGGTGTAGCACAGGCTCCCACAGCTGTTCAGGGAAGTTTTCCATAATCATCTACCAAGCTTTACCTTATTCCATATACTTGTCCTCATCCCCATCTCTTCTCAGCAGAGACATTTTCCTGGCTTCAAAATTCTGTAACTGTGGTACATGTTATGGGCTTGAATGTTAGGTTGGTGATTTGTTCTCATGGTCTCTCCAAACTATTTCATCTACATCTTTCCAAAGTCATCACCATCCTCCTATCAGCCACTCCCAGAGTCCTGAACGCTCCAAAATGCATCCTGCATTATAAAAGCACTTGCTCCCTCCTCCTGCTTCATTCACTGCTAGAAACACTTCCCTGCACTGGCCTTTAAGCTGCATCTCTGAGATCCTCTAGCTGCCAACTGTGGAGACAATGGACAGGATGTCTATATTCTTTATATTGCTGCATTCAGAACTTGTTTTGAATTAATAGATGAATAATTCCTTTTGGTTCTGTAAGATTTTCATAATATAAACTGATGAATGACTTTGGGATTTTTAAAAAACAGCCTGCATATACCAGAGTTAGTGAGTGGTACATGGAAAATTTTACACTGACCACAGAACATAGCTGCCAAAAGTCAATGTATTTACTTATGCTTAAATTTTTGAATTGGTCGTTCATTCAGCAAACACCTTGAGGGCCTTGGGGGTGCCGCCTAATTTTCTCAAAGCTACAGCAGTGCCCTGAGCTAGAGACCTGTGTTCTGCTTACACGAAGTATGCATTTCAGTGGGAAAAATATAAAATCAACAAGGAATAAACAAATAAAATATAATTCCTATGATTATAAAAGTTATGGAACAAGCAAAGTAAAGCAAAACATGGTAATAGAGGGTGAATAATAGGAGACGCTAATTTAAAGGTAGCCAAGAAGGGATATGGACAAAAGCTAAGGTTGCATTATGAAAAACTAACAAAGCAAAACGTTTTGTGGGCTAGAAGGGAGAGAAGGGGGATATTTCTGTCAGAGGAAAAACAAATCTAGAGTAGAAACAAACTTAAATTCTTAAAGAAAAAAAGAGGGGCCAGGACAAGACAGCGAATTCCAATCAGCAAGGCACAGAGTGAGAGTCAGGGAGGAGGCTGGCCCTGTAGGGCACTGTCATCTAACAAGTCCACATCTACAGGGTTTAAAGTGACAATCTGACTACATTTTGCAGAAAACGGTGTGAAGGCTCCTATGATGTAAGAAACAGAAGAATGGAGATAAGAGCGGAAGCATAGTGGAGACATCTGCAGAAGTTTATGAGGAAGACGAGGCATTCATGTGGAACAAGCTACTTTTTGCCAAATCACTCTATCTATTAAAAACACAGAACTTGCCCCTGCAATAGTAGAGTTGCTATAGCTTACATTTGCTCTGCCTATTACTTAAATATAAGCACACTATGCAGATGTGGCCATATGCAGGACAGTGCTGTGGGCTCCCAGACTTTGGTTGGATCTTTTGGGTCTGCAGTGCATAGACAGACATTTGGCACTCTTCTTCCTGCATTTGGCTTGTGGGTGAATGTTGTAGCTTATAAATGTCCTGTATTAAATCTACTGTCTTGCAAACCATTGGCTCTAGAAAGGTAACTAATACATTTTGCTTACCTGTTTAATGTATGCATGAAAGAAAACTATTTTAAGTAATAACATAATGGTTTATAGTTGAAAAATTATAGATGTTCCTCGTTTAACGGTCATGCAACTAGGTCATTAAGTGAATTGGTCGCTAAATGAGGAATTGTATACATTATGTACATTACAATATTCAGAACAAAGAAATGGTCAAAGGCAACTTCAACTTGATGACTTTACTTTTATTCGTATAACTCTTACATGCAGGACTGTAATGTATAATAGAACACAAAATTCCAGTACTGTACTATCCATTCTTATAGATGGTGATGTGCAAATATGAGGACTAATGCTAAATGTGTTCCTCATAATTCATAGATTGAAATCTTAATCCCCAAGGTAACTGTGATAGGAGATGGGATGGCTAAGAGATGATTAGGTCATGTAATAAGCATACTCATGAATGAGGTTAGTGCCCTATAAGGCAATTTTATAAACAGTGGCCTGAAAAAGCTTTCTTGCCCTTCCCACCACATAAGAACACAGCAAGAAGGTGCCATCTATGAGCTAGAAAGTGAACCCTAAGAGACACTGAATCTGCAGCTTTCTTGATCTTGCACTTAGCCCACAGATCTGTAAAAAATAAATTTCTGTTGTCCATAAGTTATATAGTATATATTTTGCTATAACAGCACAAACAGATTAAGATAGGGGCTCAACAGATGGAAGATGCCTGGAGCAAACATACACTTACCTCGTTGAAAAGATTTAAGATCTTTTATTCCTACCCACTGATTGTAACCTGCCACTAACTTGCAGAACACACTATTCTTGATTGCTATTTCCCTAGTTTTCTCTGCTAGTATTAAATATTCTTAAATAGCAAAGGAATTACATGCTGAAACCAGCAAGGAGACTAACAAGGACAGAACTGCAGGGGCGTAACAAGGAATGTTATTTTGGAAGACAAGTGGAGTGTGTATCAAAGAGGAGTGATGAATTGTATTTTTGTAGGAGGATAGGAGAAATTTCGAGTTAGGACCTTGCTGGGGCTATGTCCTTGAGTACGTGAGATGGGATAATTTTGGAGGGTTTTTGTTTTTTTGCACATTTTCAAGGGGCAGAATTTACAAAGCACCTCACTCCGAATTCATGTTTGAAAAGTGAGAAGGCAGTGTGTGGTGCAGGTAGGTGGTGGGATATCTTTCCTGATTTTTTTTTTAATTTCCTCAAGAAAACAGGTAGCAAGGTCACCATCCAGGAATGAGACAGAATTTGAGGGCTAAGGAGGGAGGAGAAGATATGAAACCGTGAAAAAGAATGAGAAAAGCATTCAACCCAGGCAAAAACATTCAAGGTTTGTTGTCATTGAGGAGAGCAACAGAACTGTTTTGTGTTTTGTTTTGTTTTCTCGAACCACATTCACCTGCACATGTTCAAGGGCAGAGCAGGGTGAGAACTGGGTTTTTCAAGGGTTGTCATTTTATCTAATAAGTCTGACAAAACTAAAGAAGCACAGGGAGCCAAGGATACTGGGATGACTTTAATGACCGAACATGAAATTTACACAAAAAGGATGACATTGAGAAACGTCCAAGTAAATGAATACATCTGATGGGGCACATTAACTCTGACCACTTTGTATGATAGTACTTAAGAGTAAATATGTACTTGTTTCTAATAGAACTAATAACATGCTATTCCTATATGATGACCTTCACAGAATCCATTTGGAAACACTACACTTATTTCTATGCAAAAGAAACAATTGAAAAAGAAATAAGTATACAAATATTACAATATAAGAATTGCTTATTTGAAAGATGGCCACTCCTAATTAGTATAAATCAAAATATTGGCTTTCTCTTCTTTCAGAGTAATATTATCAATGTTTGCCCCCACAGGTCATTTAAATCATTAATATATATTTATTTTCATGCTTTCTGTTTTATTTTTATCTGCAAAGTTATTAATAGAAGTTTCAATAACTTTTTTTATAAGACATTCAGAAGAGAACACAGTAGCATTGTCCAATCATATAAATACATCTCTCAGTGTCAAATCTTGTCCATTCTCATAGTCGCTACGACTATAGACTCGGATCCACATAACACAGTTGCAGATCGCACATACCCATCTGTGCAGTAAAAGCAGCTTATCACCCAGTAGGGTATCTGACTCAGATGGAAGGGGTGGAATTCATGGTACACCGAGGTATTATCAGAAATATCTTGTCACTGGACTTAAGAAAGCATTTTAACACATTATATTTCAGAAGGTTGATTTTATGCTATGTAAATAAATGAGAACTTCTTACACTGTGAATTAGAATTCAATCCTTTTGAAGTTTTCATACTGGTTTCTTTTTCTCTTTCTATCTACCCAGTCCCTACACTCATACATGTTTACAGCACAAATCTATTTGGGTGTAATGTCTCCCTCTGCTCCACTATAAAGCCGCATGTGTTATAGAACAATGCCTGTGGGCAAAGGGCTGTTTGTGACCTGGACTATAACTAAAATGAACTTCATGATGAGAGCATAAGACCAAAAAAATAGAATGAAAAAGGAAGGATGGAAGGAAAGAGAAAAAAAGAAAAAACATTCTTCATTTTTAAAAGGGAACAGACATCGATAGATTGTATTTCATGTTTCTTAAACTGGAAAATCTTAAAGTGAAACTAATATATTCTTTCTGAGTCTGTTAAAAAGCAAAACTAAGAATTCTGTTTGTTCTTCACTTAAACATAGCTATGCACCACTTTTTGCATGTTACTGTGATTTAATATTCCTGAGATAAGTAAAGTTAATATAAAGCAAACTAAGGTTTAAAATAATCAAACTGGCTTTTATCTTTCTGCCCAGGGAAGATGAGTTCTTCATGACAAGGCCAAGACACGGGGGTAAGTCCACTCAGCAGAAGAAGCACTACGATGGGCATTTACAACGCTGCCATCACACTGCTGATCAGGTTGTAAGCTAATTTCAAGTGTAAAATGTAGGTTTGGGATTTATGCCTGGTATAAAACATAATCAAGTTTCATTATTTCTCTGAGTCACAGCATTTTAATCTCTTCTAATTAGATGTAATTACTACTCTTTCTCACAGCAGGATATGATAGAAGCATAAAAAAATGAAGTACTACATATATAAGGGGGAAAGCTACAACAAGGAAAAATAATCACCGTTAGCAAATAAGAGCGTGTTTTGTTCTCAGACGACACTAGAGCTATTCCGACAGAGGGAAAAATGGACACTCTGACAAAACACAACAGGTAATTGCCACCTTTTTTATAATATTCTTTTGTAATAACTGGTTCAAGGTCCAAGGACAGAAATACTTTCCAAATGAAGAACAGAATTTTAATATCAGAATTTGTGCATTTCAATCGAGGCAATTTAGTGGAACAGAATAAATTATCTTTTATATATTATCATGAACAATGTGCTTTGCCACTAAATATACTTCTATTCTTTCTACCTTCATCTTCTGGTAAACTTTTATAAGACCAGACTTTTACATAGAAATCAAATAAGAAATCTTCCATGTCTAACAGGGTCACAAATATTACAGTTTTAACTGCAATGTTGACAGCTGTTCCCCTAAAGGGCCGTTACAGAAGCAAAAGTGAGCATGAAAGATTCCAGATGCCCTTATTCTCCATTTAGAAAAAAAGTTTTCCAAAAGTATTTACCGTGAAAATAAATTCTTTGCACAAGTTCTGCATATAAATTCTTCAGTGAGAACTTATTCCCAGATAGATTCTGTAAAATCAGTTGTTAAATGGACAATTGGTGAAATGAGTTTCAAACACAAATTTAACAAGTTATTTTATTTACACAGTCTACTTATCATGTAAATCATACAATTCTTTGGAGGAAAAATCTGTTTTGAGACCTGAATTAACTACTTAAACTGTCTCCAGTGATCAAGCCAACTGGCTGTTAAATTCTCTTGTTCATCTTACATTGTGAAAAAGCAGCAATAGCAAAAAGCCAATAAAGCAAAATAGTGAGTTTTACTAATTAAAATTGTAAAGAATCACCTTTCCAATTATGGGTTTTATGCTAGTTTAATCTGCAAGAAATGAAATTATAAATTTTATACAAATATAATATGCAACATAAGGGAAACCTCCAGGTCATTATTCTATTTCCAGGTTTACAGCTGCCAAATTCAGAAAAATTTTGGACAAGCAACATAGATTACCCAGATTACCAAAGTTTTCCTAATTGGCAATTCATAACTTCCAGCTGCTCTGGCAAAAAAAAAAAAAAACTTATCACCCAATGAAATGTTGACAATTTTCTGCCTCATTAAAACCTTCCACAATATTCTGTGTGAATATATTGTTCAATTAGCCATCATTTCTGAAGATCTACCAGGAGGTGGTAAATGATTAGAACACCAAATACAGCTCATGGCGTCAAAGCAAGCCTATTTGCACTGTAGGCTCCTGTATATTTAAACAATATTGGTTTCAACACCATGACAGACAGAAAGTTTCATCCCATGCAGCACATTACATTTTGCACCTTAAAAGGTAATTTTGTTGTGGTTTTAATTTTCTCATGAAATCACTGTTACTCTTTTAAATAACTGTCATAATTACAGGTGCATTTTAAGGATGTTTGCTAGCAAAATTAAGAGGCCTTGTTACAAAATCCCATAGTAAAATATTAGCCAGTCAGATGTAGCTTAATTTAATTGGGAAAAAATTTTACAGTGAAGATCCCCGATTGCACCTTTTGTAAGAAATAGCTGAGGTCCATTCAGTGAAGAATGGTTTGAGATCTATTCATCTCGGCTATATAAAATCATTGCACAGATTCGCAACCAAGAAATACCTCTCTAGGAAGTCATTTCTGGACTTGGGGATTATATCACAAATTTGAACAAAGAACTTTCAAAGAAAGAATTACAATTAATAAGACTGTTACTCATGCAATCCCAGTATATTTTTCTCTATTAAAAACAAATACTTCACCACATGTCAAATTTAGTAAAATCAACATAAATAAATTGCATTTTGTACAGAAGTGCCTGTTTTCAGTTGCCATAATCCTAAAGCCCAGGGCACATATGGTACAAAAGTGGATTATGTCCAAAATATTTAGGAATTATATATGCTAGTAGTTTTTTGTTGTTGTTGAAGAATAAACATTTTGAATTTTATAATGTTTTAGAGCAAACCGAACCATAACATATTCCACATTTACTATTGTTTGAGATAGTTACAAACATTCCCCACAGCCTTGAGGAATGTATTAGATATTCAGAGTATTTAATGAGGTTAATTTTTATACATGGCTCCGCAAAATTATTGTTCATTTTTGGTCCCATATAATTTTCCACATATTTTTATTATCTGTGTTACAGCATATACATTATGACTACCAGAGGTAATGCCAGTTGTATTATGCTATCTTGCTGTTATCCCACATATAATCCTCCTTTCTTTCCTCTCTTTATCTATATTGTAATGAAACAGAATGCAAAGCATAGAAAACTAAACACACTCAGGTGCTACATAACATTTTGGTCAGTTACAAAATATGTTAACAATCTCTTAAGATTACAATGGTGCCTCAAATTTTCTGTTCTATAGTGATGACATCACCCTGGTAATGTCCTAGAACAATGTGTTCTTACTTGTTTATGGTGGTACTGGTATAAATCAACCAAATGTGCTGCCAATTGTATAAAAGTATAGCACATGCAATTATGTATAGTATATAATACTTAATAATGGTAATAACTATGTTACTGGTTTACAGACTGTGCATTTTATCATTGTTTTAGTGTGTATGTCTTCTACTTATTAAAAATATTTCCCATAAGATAGTGTGCCATTACTCAGGTGGCAACCTCACACATCTGGTGTTAGTCTAACTCTTAATTGCATCGAAAGGCCACATCGAGTGGCTGGCCTGTGCCATCTGAGAAATACACTATGATGCTCACACAGTGACAGATTTCTCTAACAAGGCATTTCCCAGAACCCACATCAATTCTTAATTTCCTGTCACTGTAGTACAAGTCAATGCCCCAAAAAATCAAAGTCTGAAAAGTCCTAAAAGTAGAAAATCTGAGTATTCCTTACAAGAAAACTCTCTCATCAGGCACTTCTTGCTATAAACCTGGAGACTCCAGCCAAGTACAGAGGCTGACCAGCATCAGGAGAATTACACTTTGAATTCAGACAGTCATAATCTGAGAGGCCCTCGCTATTTGATGAAAGTCTCATCTCATCTGGCACCTTGAAAAATCCATAAATTTATTCAAGTATAATTGACATATAGAAAACTGTACCTATTGAAAGACTACAACTTGAGATATTCCAGGTGTAGCTTAGGGATAGAGAACTTGCTGAGCAGATGCAAGGCCTTCCGGTTCAACCCCAGCATGACAAGAAATAAAGATTACAGTCTGGTTAGTTTTGACATGTTTACACTCTGGAAAGTAGCATCGCCTTCAAGCTTCCCTGTTCCTTTCTATTATCCGTCTTTCCTGCCCCTCTGTTTTCCCTTCTCCAGGCTATCAACAGATTAGTTATATTTCTGTTACATGCAGTGTTTATTCGTTCACTTCTTGACAGACGTTTGGATTACATCCAGTTTTTAGTTATTACAAATGATGTGCTATGACTATTGTATACATTTTTATATGGACAAATTCTTTCATTTCTCTTGGATAACTACCTGAGTCATTTGATAAGTATGTTTTGCCTCTGAAAAAATTGGCAAACTTTTCTAAAATGGTGCACCATTTTACATTTTATCAAAAATGGCTAAGAGTACCACTTCATGTGTGTCCTCCCTAGAATTTGAAATTGTCTTTTAAATATCAATGATTCTAGAGGGTATATGCACATAGATTTTTGTAGTTCTTGTTTTACATTTCCATAAAGGATTATCGATATTGAGCAATTTTCAAAGTAATAATATAATATCCATAGATTTTTTTAAATGTCTGTTCAAACCTTTGGATATTCTAAGATTGGATTGTTCATTATTAATATAACTTGTAAGGGTTCTTTTTGTAGTCTACATACAAATCTTTTGCCAAATACTTGCTTTGAAAATATATTTTTCCAGCCAGTGACTTGCCTCTTCATCTCTGTAGCAATGTCTTTTGAAAAATAAAAATTCTAATTTCAATGAAGTACAATTAATCATTTTTCCTATAGTTCACAAATGTGGTGTCCAGTTTAACGAATCTTTGCCAAATTTAAGCCATTATAGATTTCTGTTGATTGGTCTTGGTGTATAGATCTTTTATTCATTTATTTTTTTCATTTATTTTTAACTTATTTGTGCATATACATTTAAAGTACTGGTCTTTTTTTTTTTTAAGTATATGTCTTATCGGAAGTTTATAGTGGAGATTTGCTTTTTCAGTCCAACATACAACTCTACTTTCTAACTGGAGCATTTAACAATTATACATATTTAGTTGTTGGTATTGTTGTATTTAACTCTATGACTTTGGCAGCTGTTCTGTACTTGCCCTACCTATTATTTGCTTTCTTTTCCCTCCTTTTCAACCTTCTTTTGGATTAAACATCTTTATGATTCTATTTATTTTCCTTATTATTCTGTTAGCTATAAGTCTTCATGGGTGATTTGTTTACTTTGTGAATGGGTATATTGGAGACTTTAGCGAACCTTTTTAACTTAACACTGTTTACCTTGAATTAAAATTAACCTACTTCATATGCAGTAAAAGAACCTTTTCTCCATCCTTCAACCTATTTAATCCTTCATTTCACTTCTATATGTACGATAACCTCCTCAATGGAGGCTTGCTGATTTTACACACTCAATTATTATATTTTGAAGGGATTTTTTAAATAAGAGGAAAACACATGCTCTTCATATTTACCCAGTTTTTATCACTTCCAGTGTTTCCCCTTTGCGTATACACAGATTCATATCTGGTAATGCTTTCTCTTTGCCCAAAGGACTTCTTTCATCACCTCTCAGAGTAATCTGCTGGCTATGAATTCTTTCAGCTTTTTATTTCTGTAGAAAGCTTTAATTTATCTTTCTTTTTGAAAGATATTTTCCATGGATATAAAATTCTAGATTGACAGGTGTTTGTTTCTTTCAACACTAAAGTTGCTCCACTTTTTTTTCTTGCTTGCATTACTGCTGAAAAAATGTCTTATTTTTACACCTCTCTATCTTTATTTTTTCCCAGTGTTTTTTAAAATTTTTTTTTTCTTCACCACTGGTTATAAACAATTTGATTAGGATTTTCACAGCATTTGATTAGGATATTTTTTGTATGCATGCTCATATCTGTGTGTGTTTAGACATTGTTGCATTTCTTAGATATTCAAATTTGTCATTTTTATCAAGTCTGGAAAATTTGGGGTCACTATATTTCAATTAATGGCTTTGTTTATTATTCAAACTTTACATTTTAGAACAGGTTTGAGGGCCACAGAAACTTGACACTGCCCTAAGCTGGAAAAGAGTTTTCTCAGCTCACTCTGCCTGCCTACTGCGTTCCCTGTATTAAACCTCAAGACTCTGCAGCTTTGCTTCCTGGAGGAAGGATAAAGAGCTTCAAGATCTTGCCAGTACTAGCTGAATGTCCTCTAGGCTGGCTGGACAAGTCAACCTCAATGAGAGTCACTCTCAAGTGGCTACTTCAGGTTAAGGTCATTTTTGTTAGGGGAACATCTTAGTTACTTTTCTCATTGCTGAGACAAAATATCTAACATCCAAAGTTAAAGGGGGAAAGATTTACTTGCCTCACTGTTTGTAGATATTTCAGTTATAGTTCGCCAGCTCTGAGGCAGGGTGGCATGGCAGAGGGGCATCATAGAGGAGAAACAGTTCATGGCAGGCAGAAGACAGCAAAGCAAGCAAAAAGACCTTAGCAGCTTGCCCCTTTTATATTCTATCTAGGCCACCAGCAATAGGGCAGGTGTCAAACCAGTCAGTGGACAGATTTAGTGATCACACACCCTTAATCCCAGCATCACACACTCTAGATCCAGCCACAGCTGAAAAAGTCCCACCTATGACTTCATGAGGCTTTGGGGGGACATCTAGACACAAGCCATAAGAGGCACCTGCAAACTCTGGCCTCTGTTTCACCCCAAGATGGGAGACACTAGTCACTTTTTTCTTTCCCCCATCTGTGCATCATAACTTTAGGCTGTACTTGCCAGGATCATGCTGCTGCAGGCCTAGAGGGTTATCTGCCTCTTTTATCATGCAGCAAAGGTCTGAGGATATTGTGGCACATATAGACTTACTCATTTTGTTACCATCATATTGTCCAAAACTCAAAGAAAAACAAGATTGAAGATGAAAAGCATCTTCAAATGCCAAATTAAACTAAATAAAATTTGTATTCATCTTTTTGCTATACTGTTGACGCCATACCTTTTCATTGCTATGTTTCCCGTCAGTAAGTCTGTGACTGTATTAATGTTTTTATACTCTGCTTGGGTGAGAAAAGATCAGTGCGTGTCCATTTGAGAAATGACCAGTTCACTGTTATATCAGGTCACACCTAAGAGTTTTGAAGATCTACTTGCTACTTAGCTTGCATAAGTTGTAGAGTTATAAACTACTTTAATCACCAAAATATCCTCTCTTGATTGGTGTATGAGAAATTTCTAAATTTTTTGTCACTTTTTAAAGATTTTCTAAATGTGCTACACATTTTAACCAGGTTAAATTTTACTTTGTCCAAGAAGAGTAACATCATCAGAGATTAGTCTGTCAAATTATTCCCTTATTACCTGTGCCCACTTAAAAGAATGCACAGTCTCGAGGGAATATTTCCAAAACCAGACAAGGTTTGCTACCATCAGAAGGTCTGAAATGTGTGATGGTGATGGGGAAATGTTTGGTGCAGATATATACAGTGGCAAGGGTGTGGATATCTACTGTGCCAGCAGGAAGCCTTGAAGACAAACATCAAAGTACCTTGGTCATGTCCACAGCCATGTCAAAGAGTTGTATCCAAAGCCATATGCCCCATATATGTGCAACTCTGCAGACATATGCAAAGGTATGCTGGCCAGAAGAGGAAGCAGAGTGGATAAGACTAAGGAGTGACTTTGGGCTTTTCAATAGTGTCCTGCATTGCATGTACCTGGGCACTAAAAACCAGTAGCCATACAACCAACCAATTCTTGAGCATCAGAACATATCAGGAAATACATTAACTATGAAGGCCAAACTTTCATTTTAAATTTAGAAAGGAAAGACACAGTCTTGTATATTACAACATGAATTACATTATTATGTACCAAAGAACAGCAGAAATTAGTAAAACAATCTTTTGGAGCAACTTTTTCCCATAAATAACAATTAAATATTTGTAGAACCCTGAATGCACATTAAAATGGCTGTATGTTCAAATAGAGTTTTCTCCGTGTTGAGAAGATACACTATTGAAAGTAGCAGAGGCCAAACTCAAATACATGCATAACCAGAAAACTTTGAAATCACTTCACTAATTGTTCCACTAGTACTTTATTCATAGCATGCAATTGCAGAAAGAAATTTCCTCATAACCAATACTTTATTCTTTCCTTGTAAATTCTTCTCACAAAACTTTCAGTATTTTCTACTTAATTTTTAAACTGCCAATTGCACACACTAAATTAGTATACTGGTGGGTTTAACTGTTATTGCACTATGAACAGAAATTTAACATATTACCTGCCTCCTTTGGCATTTTATGACAATGACTAGGTTAATTCTATTATTCTATTTCTTAAGATTCAAAAATGAACAAAAGACAGAAAGGCATAGAAATGGAGTAAAATAGAAGAATACCTAGCCTGCCATCTTAAGGCTTATGAACAATTAGGGTAAACATTTCAGCATTTTAAATTTTAAATTTCTGGTTAGAGTCTATTATGCCAAATTAATATTTGTAGCATATTAAGAAAATTTGACCATGGAATTAGCCTGACAAGACTTACTAGCTATACCCCTCAGCTGCTGTGAGGCTGTGATCACTTAATTTATCTGTACTTAAGTTTTCTGATAGGCAAAATAGAATGATAGTTTTACTACCCTTGTGAAATTGCTAAGAAGACCAGATAATATAGGTAAAAGCAATCAGAAATGTATTGGACTTGTGAAAGAGGCTTTATTGATGTTAGCTCTTGCTATTACTATCATCATCATTTAGTGAGCACTCATAAAGCATTTGTGATGCAAGGAGAATGAAAACTATATAGTATGGTGTCTGTCCCCAAGGACCTTCAGCCTCATGAGGAATAAAAGCTCCACTGAGGAAACAATAAGAGAGCACAGGCTCTATAGTTTTAATTCTGATTACTGGCTCAATAAAAGCTCTGCGAAGTCTGGATCAGCTGAAACTGCTTTTGCTGTAACAGGATTCTTGGAAAGGCAGGCATGCAATGCAAGCCTTGAAGAATGAGTAAGATTTCAAAAATTGCATTAAGGTCACCCTTGGACATGTGGTCTACAGATGTGTTTTGTTTGGCTTATACAGTATTTTTTAAACATTTTAATTACTTGCCAATATTTAAAATTAAACTACCCTGCTTCACCCACTTAATTACCTGCCTGGTTCCCATATTGTTTGAGTCTGCAAACTCTCATCTATGGATTTAACTCCCATTTTCACTGTCACTGGTAACCATAAGTTTTGGTAAAAATATTAGAATGATTTATTTTCTTCTTATAATGTCACAGAATTCTGGCTTACTGGATATTAACAAAGGTCTTAAAAACTTTTTTAAAGTAGTGCTTCTTCTCAGAGCCAATTTCTTACCAATCCAATTTGGACTGAATTCGAGGAAGAATTGTAAAGTGTTATGATTTCTTCAATTGTTCTGTCTCTATTGTTTTGTTTTTATTGCACTATTGGATTAGAACTTAATGAACTCTCCTTTATAAATACAGAAAGAAAATAGTATAGGGCAATACATTGAAAGAATATAACACCGTAATTGCAAAACCTGGCACAAAAACAAAAGCTTCGTAAGAGACTCACTCTGTATTGGCTTTGGCTAAGGCTGAAAGCACTACCAGCACCATTTGGGAAAGACTAAGAGAAACACTAAAGTTTACATGTACATTCAACTCACTTTTGATAGGTGGGTCCCCTAAAACATTTGAGGGAAGAACACATTACATCAGGCAGGGAGTCTAGGAGGCTAGAGGTCCCCTCCAAAGTCACCCCCTGCTTTTCTCCAGATCCCCCACTCTCACTCAGGCGAAGAATGACAAAGTGGGCTGAGACCAGCTCAGAGCCGATGGCTCCAGTGGAAAACAAGGAAGTCAGAACTGAGGTGATGGGAAGTGAAAGTTTATTTAGGGTGTAATGAATGCAGAAAAAATGCCACCTTACAGCAGCATGCACTGCAAGGTAGGGAGCCTCGGGCAAGTGCCCAATGTGGAACCCGGGTTGTGCTATAGGTATAAGGGTTAACTGGTTCCAAAAAATAACTGTTTCACTGACTGGTGTGATTGAGGCCAATCAGGTCTTAGCTTTGTTTCTGGGGTAAGGAGAAGGACAATGGACTAAGAGCACCCATAAGTGCCTGTAATAATTTCACAAGAGGTAAATTCCTCAAACACATAGTGCATAATAAACACATGGTGATTTTACAGTCATTAGCAACCCAAGTCCTACCCTGTGTTTTCTCTCTCTATGCCCCTCTAATCTGTCCCTACAACAACACCCAACACAGGACGGGTGAGATCAAAAGCAGTTTATAAGTCACATACTCACAGCCTGGGGTAGGAGGACACCACATGCCATCCTGGGCCACATGGGGGCTGCAATGGGAGAGAAGAGTGAACCAGCCGTAACTCTAGGGAGCAGGCTTTGTTAGGGCAAGAGGGTAGAGTAATCTCTTAGTTTCCACAGGAGAATGTGACTGGCTTGTTTGAACAATTTTGCTGTCCAACGAGGAGGTAAAAACCACTTGGTTGAGGACAAGGGTGGATGCAGCTAGGCTAGGTGCTAAATAAACTTTCATTCTGGGAGGGAGACCAACTGGCAGAAGCAGGGAAATCACAATCAGGCCTTGGTGACCCTGTGATTCTCAAAGATATAGAAGCAAAGTGGAACTCCAGGCTTTACAATGCATATAGATACTTTTTTTTTTTTTTTTTTTTTACTATTTATCCTGATATTTTAAAATCAGGTATGGAATAAGATAAGTTTCTAACTAACGGCTTTTAGGTCCTAAATATATCTATTTTAACAGCAAAATGTTGCATTTTCAAATACACATTTTTGATGGACTACTACTATAGTTCATTTTCTCATTTAAAATTTTGTAATACAAATACAGCCTTTCTCCAGTTCTGTATCTAGTCATCTCATATCATGACTCTCCATGCCACAGCTCCAGGTTTTCAATAAATTCCCCAGAGTCCATTTTTAAATTTACAGACACATGCTCTATGGCCGAAACCTCTCTTTGTTTATTGTTTTATGAGTCCTTACAGAATTTCTTTCCACATCACTTTGACTTCACTATTTTAAATTGTCTTCTTACTATCTATAGATGATCCACTCTCTTTGGGCCTATCTAGTTTGCCATCCTTCGCAGAGAGATAACTGGACGTCTGTGAGGCCTGGTGAAAGGGAAAGTATAAACGGGCTACATCACGAAGTGGGTTGGTGGATAAAATAGTGTTCTCTACCTTCTGAATCACCTTCTCAACGCCTTGGGAATTTGAGTTAATTCAGAAGCTGGTTTTTTCTCAGTTTCACTAGGTAACTGAGATCTTTTAAAAATTAAGAACATCAAGTTTTTGGACAAAGGTTCTTCAGAAAAACAAAGATAATTTTGTTCAAAAGAATATATCGACCCCAGGATGATTCTGTATGATTAAAACTTGATTAATTTAAAATCATATTAATTTTCTGAATTTTTCACATAATCTGTTTTTTCGGCCTGGTATGAATGCACCCTCATTTTAATTTAAATGTGTCAGTTTGTGATGCAGCATGTATTTCCTCAGAATGAGTTATTATCCTAAGGTATAAAAACTAAAACATTGATTCTGCTATAATTTTTTATATTTCTATAGAATTTTTAACTTCGAAAATATTACGTGTTTCTGAGGCAGGAAGATCGAGTGTGGCTAAAATTGGTCAGGAAAGGAAGCGTGAGGAAATCTCTCCACACATGCGCAGAACCATTCCCAAAGCCGTGCACGACTTCTCTGAAGAACTGGAGCAGGTTTTGATAGGACAACCTGGGTGTCCCAGCCTGGGAAATATAAAAAAGATGACAATCACCACTGAGCGTTAACCCATCCCATGATATAGGGTGTTTTGCCTCTGCAGGGCCTAGTTTTTTGTTTGTTTATTTGTTTTATGTTTTTTCCTACCTTAATTCCAAACTCACTCTGCAGAGCTGTTTTTTCCTACATTTAATAAATGTAAAACTTTGGCACCATTTATGCTCATTTCATTCAATTCTTTGTTCGGGACAGAAGAATCCAAAAAGTCACCTCTGAAAGGAGACTCCAGCACCCAAGAGCCAGGTAAGATTTCCACACTTTGTAAGATACTTAAGTAATATGTTTCTGTGGATGTTTTTAATCATATTAATTTTCACAGTAACGATAAACAAATGTCTTTGACCTACAAAACAGACGTGTAGGTACCTTAGTCTCTTCTACATAATCTTTCATAGTCTTTGCCTAACTGTTGTGTGTTGGATTACAATGTTTTAGACATTCTTGTTGTCAAAAATGATGAATATGCTGATCCTTAAAGAAAAATTCCTCCTCAGAAAAATGCCTCTCCTTTCTCCACAGAACAACATCGCATTCACTGCGGGGTCACTGCAGAAAGGCTTTACATGCCTCGCTTACAAAGTATGAATATAAATTTAACATCAAGAAGAGGATTTATGACTTTCCTAACAGAGCTCTTAAATTGATTAAAAATCTGAGGCTAAACTCAGACAAATAATCTAATGGAGAATTTTTTAAATGATGATGTAAGCTTGACTCCACATCCATCAGTATTTTTACTAGGATTCTTGTTTTGATCGCAGAACATCTAAAAGCAATCCCAAATACATTCCTTTTGAATTAAAGATTATTATATAAAACAGATTCTATGCTTCATTTTAGTACCTTTAAAACCATTACTGTGTCAGAACTGTCAGCTTTTATGAAAGAATGTATCTTCTTTAATCATGTAAACATTAATAGGTTTCTTAATGAATCTCCTGCCAAAAACCAGTCAATGGATCTGTTTAAGTAACCTATATTAGTATTTTAATTATTTATTGACCATTAAAAAAATAAATCTGGGTGGTACATTACATTTTCCAAGAATAACCAAGAGTTTAGGAAATGTTGCCTATTACTGTATTTACAAGGGCATGATAGGAGCTTTCCTTACTAGTATTCATCATAGATAATTTGTCTAAAATTAAGTTTAACTAATCATAATTTGTTCTCCTCTTTTCACACATCCAAAGCATAAGGAAGCTATAGACTTTATTTTCTTCATGCTTCCATTTTAGACTGCTCAGAGCAAACAACTCAAGTATATACATTTTATAAGTGTGTATGCTTCAGTATGTGTCTCTAGTCTGCTTTAGATCCACAACATTTATAGCAATAAGCTAAAAATACCCTAAAATACAGACATTGAAAAGTGTTATTAATGTTTTCAAATTTTGCAAGCATTAATGAGCCATGGGCATCATTACACAACATAGTTATTTAAAAGTGGAAAATTTTGAAGTACTTATACTAATATTTAAAATAAGAATATATACAGAAACTGCTCTTAAATTTAAATAGGCTATAAATATACAGAGTTAAGTTAGCATGCTACAATTGTAGACTATTGTATCAATGAAAAAATTACAAACAAACTTAAAGGAGGCATTAAAGTTTAATGGAATATTGGAAGATAATTTCAACAGATTATTTTGACAACATTTTAAGCTATTTGGAGGAAAGAATCTATTTGTTCTTTACAATATGCCTTGTACTAAAGAATATTGATGGAGTAAAGGTTTATTATGAAATAAATTGTAACCAATTAGAAGAAAATGTAAATAATTAACTAATTATAAGGTGGAATAACCTTTACAACCACATATGAAAAGGTGGAATCCCCAAAGAAAAAGTTAAATAAAAGTTCCAAAAGTTGCTATAAATATTGGAGGAAAAGACTACTACCTTTTCAAATATGAACTGAAAAATACCCTTCCTTACCCATTTCATGGGATACATTTTCTATACTCATTTTTGTCCTAAAATTGCTAAATAGTACATTTTTAGTATACCTGAAAAGGTTTGAAGAAATGTCCAAATAACAAAAAACTGCTTTTATGTCTCAATAAGAGAGGACCAGAGTCTAAAGGACCAAAGCTTAGTTTTTTCCCTTAAGGGTACTTGTACAAATTTTCAAACTTGGGCTAAAGTCCAGCAGCAGCATCAAGTTACAACAGCAAAAAGGAAGACAGTTAGTGTGCTCAAGGTGGTGGTACAGGATAGAGATCCTGACTAAGCTGGAACCTCAAAGGGTTAAGCACTCAGAGTAAAATGATTTCTTTGCTATCCAGGATGAGGATAAATACATAAATTAACCATAGCAAATGATAAACTAATATTGATATTTAAATTTAAAATAACTTCAAAATAATATAAACTTAATTCATAAAACCTGACTACCAGAAAGAAATAAGAAATAATTTGTACATAAAAAGAAGGAAAAATATAGAATTAATACAACTGATGAACACAAAATTAAGGCACCAGATTTAAATCAGTATCTGATATAATTCAGTAATATATAAGTAATTATAATAAATATAAATGGCCAAGTTTTCCAGTTAAATAATAAAGATTAATCAACTAGAGGGGGAAAATAAATATACCCCCATTAGTAATTACAGAAGTTTCATTTCACCATGAAGATATAACAATTATAATTTCTTAATGGCAGAACAGCTAAACAATATAATGAAACTGATAGGCATACAAAGAAAAATAGACAAATCAATAATCTCAGTGAGAATTTTAACATATAATTCTCAGTAACTCAAGCAATAGAAACAAAAACCATTTTTATATGTGTCTGGAGACATATATATATATATATATAGAATAAACATGTTACAAGAACAACTGCGAAACAGTTTTTCATGTTCTTTTAAAGTAACAAAGCAAAGTTCAACAAATTTCAAAGGACTGAAATCACACAGCAGATGGCTGCTGACCACAAAATAA
Organism: Hystrix cristata; assembly: GCA_004026905.1. NCBI lineage: Eukaryota > Metazoa > Chordata > Mammalia > Rodentia > Hystricidae > Hystrix > Hystrix cristata. The sequence continues at coordinate 33,709 of PVJO010016867.1, forward strand.
CCTAGAAACTAATTTTTAGAATAAAATAGTAAAAGAAAAATGATAACTACAAAATCTCCTCATATTTGGAAATTGTAACAGGAAACAATAAATAATATGAACTGATTTGGGGGATGAAATTGAAGTAGTACTTTTGCAGAGGAAAATTTGTAGTCTTTAATACATGACAGACACAAGGGTCTGAAAATTAATGTTAGATGCTTGAGTTTATCTGAAGTAGATAAATGAAAAAGAAGCAAAATAACTCCAAAGAAAGTAGAAGAAAGGAATTGCTAATCACAAAGGAAAAGAAAAAACAATAGAAAGCAAACAAACAATACAGGAGAATCACAAAGAAAAGGGAGTTAATTAAGATAACTACCATATAAACAAACTTTAAGAATAATGAAAAAAGAGCTAAGACACAAACACTATGAGGAGGGTAAAAAAACACATAACTAATATCAGGAATGGGCATTAAAATGTTATGGGAATATTTTTAAATCTTAAAATAATATATTTGGAATTTGAAATAAAATGGGCAATTTTCCTTATAATTTACCAAAACTCAAAAGAAAGAAGTAGGGAAAAGAGAACATGAGAAGCCCTGAATTTTCCTGTAACTATTAAAGAAATAGAATCAGTTGCTTTTTGTTTGCTTGTTGTTTAATGAACTTTTCCTACAAAGCAATCTTTATTCTCACATGACTCCACTGGGCAGCTCTTTAGAAAATCAATGAATAGACAAATTTCCTCTTACATAATAATATTAGAAAACAAGAAAAATATATGATAATATACACAGTTCATTTTAAGAGACCACCATAACCTTGAAACCAAAATCCTACAAGGAAAAAGTGAGAAAGTAAAATTACTTTATCTAATTATGAACATATATATGCAAAAATCTTGAAATTGAAAAATATCAGATGAATTTAACAATACAGCAAAAGCTTAATACATCATAACCAAACTGACCATAGGCAAAGAATACAAGGCTGGTTTAAACATTAGAAAATCAATTAAGGGCCTGGGGATTTAGCTCAGTGGTTAGAGTGCTTACCTAGCAAGCACAAGGCCATGAGTTCAATCCCCAGCACCAAAAAAAAAAAAAAAGAAAGAAATCAATTAATAATCATTTGATTAAAGGGACAGTTATGTTTTATAAGATGGGATTTTTTTTAAAGCAACAAATTAAAAAATTCACCATGAATATTCTATTAAAAGAAAAACAAATCCCTTAGCAAACCAGGAGTAGAAGCTATTTCTTTATTTTGATGTAAAGTATCTGTTTTCAAAAAAACTTATAGGGGACTGGGGATTTAGCTCAAGCTGTAGAGCATTTGCCCAGCAAGCAAAAGGCCCCAAGTTTAATCCCCAGCACCCCCCCAAAAAAACAAAACAAACCCTATAAATTGTGTTTAACTATTCATAATATTCTCTTTGCAAGTATTTACAAGATGAACAGATGGTATGATACTGGAGGTCCTACTCAGTTCAGTAATGGAAGAAAATGAAATAAGGATTGGATATATGACTTAGATATAAACTATAAAATCAGATGAGAAAATAACAGTCTCATTGTTCTTGGGTAATACAATTGTATATATTGAGTAATTATCTAAGAATAATTATTTAAATTTATGAGAAAGTTTGAGATTTATAGATTCAAAATCAGTTTAACAAATACATTTCATTTTAATAAGCAAATAACAGAACACAAATGGTACGAAATATATCTAGTAATAGGTATAACAAAATATATATGAGACTCTATGAGGAAACATAAAATTTTACTGAGAAACATTTAAGACCTTAATAAATTATGAGAGGTACCATGTTTATAATTTGGAAGTCACTTTTTATAGATTTCAATTCTTCCCAAATCAATTTATACTTTTGATTTATTCTCAACCAAATTCCAGGCAATTTTTATTGTTATTTCTCTGGTTGCTGATTTTGATGAATTAGTTTCTCAAACTTATATGAAAAGGTGTCAAGACATCCTTTAATACAGAGAACAAGATGTGAAGAAGCAAAATTACTTACTTTCAGACACTTTAAAGTCATTTCCTCCCATGTTCCACCTCCCATACTCCCCACTACCTGTCCTGACATCCTCAAAATCAATCCAATATACTCAGCAAATGTCTGCTTGGAAGCTGTGAACCTGTATGGATTCTCCTGCATGGCATGTTTGGCCCAATTCTTGTAGATTGTCTGTTCGCTGCATTAATATCTCACTTCACATATGACCATTTCAGAGTGCCCACCCTTTCAAAAATAGTTATAATTACTGTTTTTGGTTGTTTTTGTTTTTTTTTTAATTTCATGACCTTGCTTAATTTTCCTTTGTGTGTATAATCTAGAACATGACCCAAGATAGAGGGCGTTTTTTCCTCCAGCTGTGTCGCTAGAACCTGACCCATGACCTGAGATATCAATCTTAATAAACATGTGCTGGATGTATCAGTAAAATGTATGAAAATTGTTCAAAGAAAAAACTTCAAAGGAGTGAATATTTTGAGCCAAAACATTCCGTGCTATTTTCCTTCTCTTAAATAACAAAGACAATGAAACTTAAATATTCAACATGATTAAATGGGGAAAGAAATAGAGCTTCCTGTAAGCCTCTGTGAGAAGACGTCTCTAAAGAAAAAATATGCAGATTATCATATAAAGCAAAAGCCTTTACAATAAATACTCTGAGTTAATATTCTACATCTAAAAATCACATCAAAGAAAATAACCGCAAAACGTAGGTGCTATTTGACCAAAGATATTTATTATGGCATTAATCTAACTGCATAAAATAGAAATAATGTAAACATAAAAAACAAGATAATAGCTAAATTTCCTACATTCATATCATACAATAAATTTCATCAATTAAAATAATAATTTACAATAATTTCAGTAATGTAGAAAAGCACTTAATTTAAAGCATAAAATAGAAGAGATACAACATTACTCGCATAGAAGATTATCAAAGCAAGAACTAAAGTACGCGTTGAAAAATAGAAGGTAATATATTGCAATATTGATAGTATTTTACATGAACACGAAGGGCGTAATTTTTAGTTTTCTGTATTTTCTTGCGAGAGGGGACTTAAAATTAATGATGTTCTCTGCGGAATCTTTTGTTTTATTCCAGTATTTTTTCATAAATGGGTCAAACCTGTGTCGTTTATTTTATGGCTGTTAAATACCCTTGGAGTTCTACTGCCGGTCACATTTCCTCGTTAGACCACCTGACATTCTTTAGTTAACTCACTGTATAGAAACCTCTGATTCTATTGCGTTTTACTTGGAGATCCTTCCGCCTAGCTATCATTCTCTCCGGTCTTAAACCTGCGGTGCACTTTCCCATCTGGAACGAAAGAGAGTCCCTGCGTGTGACTCTAGCTGCGTCTTCCCCAGTCATGTGTGGACGCTCCCCTCTTCCTGCCTCCCGTCGGCTGTCATCCACAGTTCAGTCACCAGTCCTGCAGGCCCTGATTTTTGCTCCCAGCACCTTTGGGTGTAACAGGTTCCGATTTCTAGGAGCTGCCAGGGTTTCTCTCACTTCCCTGACAGGGCTGGCCGTGTCCACAGTTAGTGCTCTGCAAAGACTAGGAGCCCGTGTGCTGGAGCAGACCAGGGACTACAGGCAGCACAGTGCTTCACGGCCTTTACACAAAAGAGAGTAAATACGTGCACATTTGTTCCAACAACCTAGATTCCACCTCCATAAGCTCAGCAGCCTGTGCACTCCAAATCCTAGAACGGCTTTTGTATAGCCGGTGGACTTCTACCTTCCTCATCCGGAAAGGAATTTACAGCCGAAAGCTGTATCTGTCTCCTAACTCTGGGCTTGAAGGAGGAAAGAGATCTTACAGGTTGATAATAACGGGCAACCAAAATTAGTAAGGAAAGGAATACCTCATTTTTTTCCCCTCTTTTCTAATTTATTTTAAAATTTATAAATAAATCGTATGCATTTAGTGTGTATGACATGATGTCTTGAACTATATATGTTGGGACTCGTGAACTCTAGCTAATTTAATATGTACAACGTGGGGGGGAGGAACAGATGGACAAGAGAAATAAGAAATGGAAGAAAAAAATGGAAACAAAGCTTTTGTAAATAAGGAGGGAGGAGGGATGAAGGGAGGGGAGGGGGATGGGAAGAAATGAAGCAACAAGATATATCATGTACAGGTACAAATCCCCTATGATGAATATTATCACTATGTACATCTGAAAAGTACCATTCGGGCTGGGGATTTAGCTCAGTGATTAGAGTGCTTGCCTTGTAAGCACAAGGGCCTGAATTCGATCCCTGGTACCACCAAAAAAAAAAAAAAAATACCATTAAAATAAAATTTTTTAAAAAATGTGCATTACCTCTCAGTATCATTTCTGTGGTGAGAACATTTACTATCCACTTTCTTAGCACTTTTTTCGAGAGTACAAGAATAGCCTACTTTCTGCTTCACAATTTAGGGTGGTCATGTTTTCCTCATGTGTGACATTACACATTTCGGGTACTTCTTTTTGCAGAATACCACGATGCCCTTCATCTGCGCTATTTGAGAGGAGTCACTGGGACGTTTTGCTGAACCAGTGTAGCATAGCAATTCTATACTTTTAAATCATCTTCTGGATTCCTGTTTTACTGCGCCAATTAGATTATTTTTCTCTGGAGTAGTTGAGAGCACAAGGAATCTCTTCAGTGAATTGTGTGAAAGAACCAGAAACTGTGTCTCCCCTTTTTTACTAACCTCTTGCCTTGTCATGAACCCTCCATGGGAAGTCTTGTTTGTTAATAAGTTCTACACTGTGCCCACACTCCAAGCAAGAAATGGAATTAAGGATTTTTCTTGTTTATCAAGGCCTCTGCCTTCTCTGTCACTAACTACTATGGAGTCTACTATATGTAGACATTTTAACCTAACTTTAAATGCCTTTCTCCACGGCATATCCCATTACCAAATGTTTCTCAAGGTAATCTACCCACTGCAGAGATTAATAAAGCTTCAATCTATTGAACCATAAACAAGAAAATAGTGGATTTCTGCCAATATCATTATAACACAACCATACCATAAATATTTCCCAAGCTGAAAATACTTACATCACTTCTTCCTACACCAATACCCCAGTGGCCAAAACTGAAACTAACTCAAATGTGTCTGGAACAAAAACTATGACTCCTATTTTCAATTAGATTTCAAAATTTTAATTTCTGGTGATCTCGCTTCTGTTTTAACCAGGCCAATTTAGTTTGATTCATATGGTACTTTTCAGAACACTAAGAATATGGATATGGCTTAAGAAATAGAAATTCTCCTCAGTAAATTTCAGGAATTTAGATCATTTTATCATTTTCTTCTCAGTAGTCTTTCAAACAAATTCCCATGTCCGTAAAATCAAGAATATTTAATAAAAAGTCACTTGTATCACACTTATATATTCATTGTCATATAAATTTATTTTTAAAACTAATTTTAATTTATTCAATTATAATCATCACTGCTTGTCAGTAAGTGACAACATCCATGGCTTTCGCAAGTTCATGAAATTGTACAGTTGTTAAATTTCGGAGCAAAGGTTTAAAGCTGGGAGAAAAAGATTATTTAGAGGAAGAAGCAAAGAATTTATATGCTAAAAATGACCTTTCATTTCATAATAGGACTAAAAACAGGACTTTCTAGTCACATATCCTGAATCAGATTTGAGGAGAGAGAATAGACGAAAGGATCCAGGGTAATGATTTCATTTTTACATTATTTGAAAACCCAAAGACCAGAACTAAGAGTCTAATGTAATACTTCATGCAGGCACAATGAAAAAGAGAACAGGAGTACAAAGTACATAATGGAGGTAGAGATCTAAGCAGCCAAGACTACTACCTCTCCTTTGGGAAAACTTCTAGAATGCTGTGAAGCCTTGGAAAACGATCACCTCCTGGGAAAGGCTCTAGGTTTGTTTGTGATGCTCCACAGTGAGGTCTGGGATCTGAGAGGAAGAGGGTTACTTGGGTGTTACTGGAACCCTTCCCCAAACCTGGGAGGAGGCTTGGAGAAAACAGGGGCTTTCCTGCCACCCACTCTGCTTCCGTCACTACATTGTCTGCAGGAGAATGACCAGCATCCAGCCTTTGATTTCTCCCACAGTGTGCCACATATCCCAAAATGTAAAAACGTTATTTTCAAGGCCTCTTCCCCCTTAAAAAAAAATCCTTTTTCTTTCATGAAATGGCACCATTTCCTTTTGAGGCAAAGTCACTTGTAAACCAAACTGGACAAACCATACTTGACTTAAGCATATGTTTTCTAAGCACTTTTATTTCATTATCTGAGAATTTAGCACCACTCTGGAGTCCTAAGGGTCATCGGAATACATTTTCACTATGGAACTGTCAAAATATAATATGGCCTGCAATAAAACCTAATAGGTAAATAAAGTAACAAAACCAACTTCCTTTTCAGAGGGGTGGTGCTGTTATATTTTAACATGTACTTCTGATTCAAGATACTAATATCTTACTAAATACATTTATTTGCAGTTTGTATGCCCTAATCACAGTCCAGTTAATTATTTGGGTTTAGTTGTGGGTTTTGTTAACGTTATAATCAGACTCATAAATAAGCAACAGAAAATTTTTTTTAAAATTTTTTTATTATTTTTACCAAGAACATGTATTGGTACATTGTATACATAATGTTCATAATCAACATGGTTATTTTGTACCTGTACATGATACATCTTGGTTTTCCCTCCTCTTCCCCCTCCTCTTCCCCTCCCCTCCCTTCCATTCACCCACCCCTCCCTATTTGCTAGAAGTGTAGCTACACTTTACCATTTTTTCCCCTTTCATCTTACTTTTCTTTTAACCTTCTTCTTTATCCCCCTTTTCCCTATCTAGTTCTCTCTTTTGAATACTATCTCTCTTTTTTCTTTTTTAAACAAAATATCTATTCTACCCCTTTGTCCTTATTTACACTTATGGTTTCTCATATCAGAGAAACAATTCAATGTG